>VDFB02308509.1:0-24517 GCA_007258455.2 Sequoia sempervirens | reverse complement strand
TATTGAAAGAGCTATGTACTTTAACATATAAAATAACAAGTAAAACTACTCTATAATTTGTTTTATTTTTTTTTGCACTATTCCAATATATATAATATATGTGTATAAATAATTTGTTTTTATTTAAGAAAACTAAAATAATTCATCAAATAAAAATAAAGTAATAATATAGATAAACTAAAATCTCTAAAATAAAGTTAAAATTTGTGTACATATATATATGTGGAAATAAAATCTCTATATGTTCTAATTATCTATTTATGTGCCCATGTGTTTGTTTGTAGTATTTTAAATAGACACTTCAATTTAATATTTATATAGAAACACAAAATATATCTTCAAGTAAATGTTAAACTAAATAATTTATTTTCATTAATCTTTTTTTCTAAGTATGGAAATAGCTATGTAGTAAATTATTTGTTTTCATTTATTTTTTGAATATTGTTAAAAAAATAGTTCTTAAATAAAAGAATTTTTTTATATCAATATGTGAATATAGTAAATAAAATAGTTTTATGTGTGTTTTTACCTATTTACTTATGTATTTTAAAAAATATAGCTATCATATAAAAATAAAATAATTTTCAAGTAAAAGTTAAATTTTTTATTTTATTTTAATTAAAACAAAGTTCATTCAAGATATGAAGTAAATAGTTTGTTTTTATTTACGTTGTTGAAAATTGTAGGAAAATAAAATAGTTCACTTCAAATAAAACTAAAATAAAGAATGCAAATAAAGCAATTCTTTTGCATGGCTTCTACATGATTTATAGTATTACTATTTAAAGATAATAAATATATATATATATATATGTAACTAAGAGTTGAATTAGTCTTATTGGCAATAGGAGCATAGTTAAGAACCTAATGTTTGTGTAGGATATAAATCATCATATGATAGTAATAATAATTAAAATAATTTAAAATAATATTTGTTATATTGGGTAAGATAGTTAGAGTTGAATATTCAACAATTGAAGATTGGGAATTATTCATGAGAAAAATTAGATTAGATCCTATAGTAAGGGAATAATTTTAAATAATATGCATATGTTCACAACAAATTCATGTATAATGCATAACCACAATAGAAGGAAATTATACTCATTGAAAAGATTGATAACCTATAACATTGCAACAAAAAAGGGTAGTATTAATCCATAAGAGAATAAAATAAAGTTGATGTAAGATCATTAATTGTTAATGATGTAAGGATTATGTTAACCTCCAATCTTTGCATAGAAATTGTCGCAAGTATGAAGGTGTTGTCATTGATGTCAATTGGTTGTTGTTTTCATTGATGGCAACTATGTGTATGGAAGTTGGTTATTGGCTATATATGTCGAGGATATTGAGAAAATTGTAATAAAGAAGGTTTGCAGTTTGTGCATGTATAGTTGAGATGTTGAAGAAGTGTTGTGAGTACATGGAGTTATCCTTATGTTTCTTTGTCTGGAAGAGTGTTAGAGTGAAGTAATGTGCTGAAATGATGTCTTTGGTACTTGATCTCCAAGTGCTTTTGAGAAAATTTGACAGATAGTGAAAACAATGATATGCAGGTATTCAATGTGTGCTCCAGGATGTGCTCCACATTTCTTCTAGGTCTATGCCTATGTAGATCTGAGGTATTGTTCATGATTGTTGGTAGTTGCTATATCTAGAGTTTTGGCTTTTGGATCATCGTATAGTGCGAGATATTTTCACTAGTGTGTGAATTGTACATTTCAGTGTGTCTGGTTGTGGTTTGGGAGAAATGTATTTGCTCCGCATTTCTTCGCATTTTGGTTTTAGGACTTTTGGTTCTGAGAATATGTTGATAAGGTTTCTCTCTTTCTTGGTTCAAGAGGATTTGAGATTTGTTGTTGTTGATGAGTTTATGAGCTACATTGTATTATAGTGGCTAACAAGGTTATTCAAATGTACAAAATGATTATACTTTTCAAGTGAAGTTTGTTGTGAAGTTTCTAGATGAATTTACATGTGTTCATTACGTACTCTAGATCATGTTGTGAAGTTTTTTGTCTGAAAATATTGGATTGAGTTAAGGATGTGCGTGCTTAATTGTTTCATGTTTTCTGCATGGGTGTTGGCTGACCTTGTGTTAAGCACTACTTTCAAATTTTATAGAAGTGTGTTGAGGTGTGTTGGGACTCATTTAGCTCCTCATTAAAGAATATGTATAGGTTTCCCTCATTCTCTTCCACCGTGGGAATGCTTTGGTGTCGACCTAATTTGAATTTGTAAATACAAATTGTGTATGGCCGACCTTGGAAGGGTTTCAAGGTTGAAGACATTATAAGTATGAGTTGAGATGCTTGTAAGAGATATAGAGAGATGTGATATATGTATGTGTGATGCGAGTTCAAGTAGATTAGTGAAAATTTCAAGTGTTGAGTTCCTAAAGGTAGTGAGTTGAAGGTGTGCTCTATATTTCAAGCATGTCTGCAAAAGTGTGAGAAAATTGTGGCGGAATCTCTGTTGCATTGAGATAGTTTTCTCTCTGTAACAACTCTCTTCTATCTTTGTAATTTTGTGGTAGTGAGCTCGAGTAGTGAGCCCTCATTGGACAATGTATCATGTCTTGGTAGTGAGCCTTTCTGGCAGTGATCCTTTTTATTCAGTTTTGGAATTCTTTAAATTGTGAGCTAATCCTCACCATGGTTTTTTCCCTCATTAGGGTTTCTACATAAATCTGGTGTTCTTGTGTGTATGGTTTTGTTGCTTCTAGTTTTTGTTTCTACTTTTAATGAATTATCACACTTGCCATGCAAAGGGTATATAAATGCTTATATATCTAACTTCTATTGAGGGTTTTGATTGTTAAAATTGCTACAAATGATTTACCCCCCCTCTCAATTGTATTGTTCAATAATTGGTATCAGAGCAATGTTCCTTGGAGAAGATCTTAACCACTCAAGGAAGGTCCGAGATTGTGAACAAGATCACTATTGAGTGTCCTAGGTTTTGATGACACTAACTATGCATTTTGGAAAAAAAAGATGGATGGATATCTAGCATACTACAAATATGAGATCGAGAAGTCTATTTAGAACTAGTATGTTGATCCTACAAATGGTACAAGTACTATTGATGACATCAAAGTGCATGAAATCAACAATAAGACAAGGTTTATTATTGTAAATAGTATTTCACATTTTGAATTAGTTAAGGTTATGAATTTGAAGACTACTAAAAAGGTTTGGGATAAGTTGGAAAGATGTATGAAGGAGATGAAAAGGTTAAGAAAGCAAAGTTACAGAACTTGGAGGAACAATTTGAGATCTTGCAAATGGGAAAAGATGAGAACATTAAATCCTACACGTAGAGTGTAGATGAGATGGTAGGTGGAATGAGAGTACTTGGTGCACAAATAGATGAATCTAGGATAGTGAAGAAGGTATTCAAAACTCTCCTTGATATATACAATGAAAAGGTATATGCTATAGAGGAAATTGTAGATTATAATACTTATACTAAAGATCAGTTGATTGGTACTCTAACCTCATTTGAAACAAGAAAGCTTGGTTTAAAAAATGGAACAAAGGTAGAAACTATTTTCAGGGCTACAAAAGTAGAAGATCTGGATGAAGAAAATCTTGAAGTGGAAGCAAATTTTGTAAGAAGAATGAAGAAGGGCTCCGATAAGTATCAAGGTAAATTACCATTTGAAAGTTTTAGCTGTGGAGGAATAGGTCATTATTCTTCAAGATGTCGGAAAAGATCAAAAGAGCGTATTATGTCAATAAAGATGCTGAATTTTTTTATGATGAGTTTGATTATGAAGATTTTGATGATAATGAATGCTTGTTCCTAGCTTTAAGAGATGAATCTACTACTGCTAACACTGAAATATGTGTGAAGGAAAGTGGTCTAGAGAAAGTTGAAGGTATTGTGGTCTCTGCTCTTCATACTAAACAAGAAGAGAACTACTGGGTCGTTGATAGTGGCTTCTCAAATCATATGACCAATGTTAAAAGTAATTTTTTCAAACCTGAGAAATATGATAGAGGCTTAGTTAACTTTGGAGATGATTCTGGTACTAAGATCTGTGGGATAGGTTCAATTAGTTTTGATGGAAAGCATAATATTGATGGTGTCTACTATGTTAAGGGTTTGAGACATAATATCTTGAGTGTTGGAAAAATGTGTAAAAAGGGATATAATCTTGTGTTGAAGGATGAAAAATGTGAAATCAGAAAAGGGTCAGAAACTATGATTTTTGCTAGTAAGAAGATTGAAGGTAACAACTATCAACTTAAAGGTGCTGATGGAAATTGCTTTATGTCTTAGATTAATGATAGTTGACTATGGCATCGAAGGATGTGTCATATGAATTTTGACATGGTGAGAATCAGTGTAGTACAAGTTGTGAGAGATTTACCAAGAATTATAAAGACTATTAATGCAGTCTACAAGGACTGTTAGTTTTGAAAGCAAGCTAGAAACAACTTTAGGTCAAAGGAAAAATCTACTACTAGACTACTGGAATTAATTCATACAGATCTTTGTGGTCCTACAAAGGTGAGAAGTATACAAGGTGACAAATATTTTATGCTTTTGATTGATGATTACTCTAGAATGACATGGGTTACTTTTCTTGGAGAGAAATATGATGCATTAGACAAATTCAAGGAATTTAAGGCAATGGTTGAGAATGAAATAAATTTGAAAATAAAATGTTTGAGGTTTAATAGAGGTGGTGAGTTCACATCCAATGAGTTTAATATGTTTTGTGAAGCTTGTGGAATGAGAAGACAATTATTTTCCCCTAGAAATCCTCAGTAGAATGGAGTTGCTAAAAGAATGAACATGACAATTCAAGAAGCTGCTAGATCTATGATAACAAAGGAAGGTCTACCTGAAGTTTACTGGAGAGAAGCAATTCACATTTTTGTTTATGTGTTCCCTTGAGCTCAAGCAAAAGCTAAAAATACTAAGACACCCTATGAGCTATGGTGTGGAAGGATTCCTACTGTCAAGTATTTCAAGGTATTTGGAAGAAAAAATTATATTAAAAGAGATGAAGAAAATCTAGGAAAGTTTGATGCTAGATGTGATGAGGGTATCTTTCTTGGATAGTCTACTAGAAGAAAAGTTTACAAATGTTACAATAAAAGGCTGAGAAAGGTTGTGGAAAGCACGAATGTCAAGGTTGATGAAGCATTGAAGAATTCAATTGAAGTTGTTGTATATGTGTCAAATGAACCTGATTAAAGAGAAGTAGAAGAAATGTTGAAGAAATTTGGGATGGATGGTTCCAAATCAATATGCACTCCTATGGTAGTTGGCTGCAAATTGAGTAAGGATAATGATTCACCTAAGGCTGATAAGAGAAAATACATATCAATAATTGGAGGATTGTTGTATTTAACTACTACCAGATTGGATATCATGCATGCAATTTGTCTTGTGTCTAGATTTCGAGAGGATCCTAAAGAAACATATGTTACAGTTGTCAAGAGGATATTCAAATATCTAAAAAGCACTCTAGATCATGGCTTATGGTATCCTAGGGATACTAATTTTATACTAAGTGCTTATGTAGATGTAGATTGGGAAGGTTGTGCTAATGATATAAAAAGTACAAGTGGTGGTGCATTATTTCTTGGATGCAGATTGGTATCATGGTTCAACAAAAACAAGATTCAGTTTCCTTATCCATTGCAGAAGCTGAGTATATTGTTGCAACATCTTGTTGCACACAAGTTTTGTGGATGAGACATACATTAAAGGATATCAGAGTAATGTATGATGATCCCACCTCTATTTTCTTTGATAATATAAGTGCAATTAACATTTCAAATAATCTAGCGATGCACTCAAGGACAAAGAATATATTAATCAAGTATCACTTTTTGAGAGAAAAGCTTATATAGAATGAAGTAAAGCTTGAGTATGTACCTACAAAGGATCAAATTGCTGACATATTTACTCAGGCTCTTCCTAAATGTACTTTTGAGTATCTCCAAGAGAAGTTAGGGGTTATTGCCCATTCTTTCTTGAACTAGATGCAAATGGAGATGCATCAGTCCAATGGATCTATGGATCTATCTTCCTTCTAGATTGATGTTTGGTGGCTACCTCTCAGGGGGAGTAGGTAGTTTCATGTGTTGTCATTGTGCAGTTGATTGGGTGTACTTCTAAGGGGGAGTATTAAGTATTGGTATAGTTCTTGGTTCAATGTCAAAAGGAAGTATAATGCAAAACATCTTTTGTCTTTTCCATTGATGTCAAAGGGGGAGAGAAAGCATCATTTGAAATTTTTTATCTACATAGGGAGAGAGAAAGTAAAATAAATCATGAGAAAGTGGTTCAAAGCTATTGTGTTGTCTTTGATGGTTTTTCATATCATGTGTTGCCATCAATGAAAAAGGGGGAGATTGTTGTAAGTATGAAGGTGTTTTCATTGATGTCAACTAGTTACTATTGTCATTGATGCCAACTATGTGTATGAAAGTTGATTATTGGCTGTATATGTTGAGGATATTGAGAAAATTATAACAAAGAAGGTTTGCAGTTTGTGCATGTATAGCTGAGATGTTGAAGAAGTGTTGTGAGTACATGGAGTTATCCTTATGTTTCTTTGTTTGGAAGAGTGTTAGAGTGAATTAATGTGATGAATTGATGTATCTGGTACTTGATCTCCAAGTTCTTTTGAGAAAATTTCATAGATAGTGAAAACAATGTTATGCAGGTATTCATTATGTGCTCCGCGTTTCTTCTAGGTTAATGATATGCCTGTGTGGATCTGAGGTATTGTTCATGATTGTTGGTAGTTGCTATATCTAGAATTTTGGATTTTGGATCATCATACAGTGCGAGATATTTTCACCAATGTGTCAATTGCACATTTCAGTGTGCTTGGCTGTGGTATGAAAGAAATGTATTTGCTCCGCATTTCTTCGCATTTTGGTTTTAGGACATGTAGTTTTGAGAATATATTGATAAGGTTTCTCTCTTGCTTGGTTCAAGAGGATTTGAGATTTGGTGTTGTTGTTGATGAGTCTTTGAGCTATAGTGTATTATAGTGGTTGATAGGGTTATTCAAACATACAAAATGATCATACTTTTCAAGAGAAGTTTGTTGTGAAGCTTCTAGATGAATTTACATGTGTTCATTACATACTCCAAATCATGTTCAATTGAAGTTTATTGTCTAGAAAGATTGGACTGAGTTAAGGATGCATGTACTTAATTATTTTATGTGTTTGGCACGAGTGTTGGCCAACCTTGGGTTAAGCACTACTTGTGAAGTTCATAGAAGTGTGTTGGGGTGTGTTGGGACTCATTTAGGTCCTCATTAAAGAATATGCATAGGTCACCCTATTTCTCTTCCACCATAGGAATGCTTTGGCACCGACCTAATTTGAATCTGTAAATACAAATTGTGTATGGTTGACCTTGGAAGGGTTTTAATGTTGAAGATGGTATAAGTATGCACTGAGATGCTTGTAAGAGATATAGAGAGATGTGAGATATGTATGGGTGATGTGATTTTGAAGAGATTGGTGTGAATTTCAAGTGTTGAGTTCCCAAGGTAGTAGAGTTGAAGGTGTACTCTATCTTTCAAGCATGTCTACAAAAGTGTGAGAAAATTGTGGTGAATATCTTTTGCATTGAGATAGTTTTCTCTTTGTAACAACTCTCTTCTATCTTCTTTGTAATTTTTGGTAGTGAGCCCAGGCAATGATCCCTCATTAGATAGTGTGTCCCTATCTTGGTAGTGGCCTTTCTAGCAATGGGCCTTTGTATTGATTTTGTAATTCTTTATGAAGAGCTAATCCTCACCATGGTTTTTCCCTCATTGGTTTTCCACGTAAATTTGGTGTTCTTGTGTGTATGGTTTTGCTGCTTCTAGTTTTTGTTTCTCTTTTAATGATTAATCACACTAGTAATGCAAAGGTTATATAATGCTTGTAAATCTAACTTAGTTGAGGGTTTTAATTGTTAAAATTGCTGCAACTATCACCCCATCTCGTTGTCACCATTCCAGCGAAATGAGACTTATGAAATGAATTTCTAGGATAACTCAAGATATAATAAACAAAACCTAGAAGAGCCCCACCAAAACAATTGACTTAAATGTCATGTTAGAATTTGATATTTACTCTAGATTATATATTTTTCTTGGTTGAAAGACCATTTGAGAAAAAAATGCTATGAAATTGTAAGCTAAAACCACTTTCCCCACTATGAAATGACCTAAAAGTTATGAAATATAGGGTTTACACGTAAACATTGACAACTAATTACATATAATAGTTGGAAAAATTGGTAAGTGAAACATAAATAAATATAAGGGAGTTTCCCAAATTGAAAAAGTGGATCCAAAGAGGGAAAAGGGTCCTATTCTTCTACTTTCATTAGGAAATGAGATCCACATAATGAAATGACTATCAACCTCAAGGTGAGTCAAATCAAGGTGTGAATATGCAAATTTCCCTTTTATGCTAGGACGGGGGTCTAGGTCAAATAGTACTTTGGGGAGAAAGATTAAAAATAGCAAATAAACTCCAAATTGTGATCTATAAAGTGCATTTAGAAGTTTGAACATAAAACTGATGGAACATATAGAATTTAGGGAGAATTTAGAAGGGATAAATGTTGTGTACCTTTTTTAGAAAGTGTTTTTTCAAGGCTCACTAAGGACTCATTCACCCTATGGCGAATGGGTTCTGGCTAGGGCTCATGAAAATCTATTTTTGGGTTTTTTTCTCCTATGTTTGCACTCCCAAATTCCTGAATCTCACATTTAGAAAGCTGTAAATAAATTATGTAGGTCAATTTTCGTGATTTTGCAAGAATGGTGACAACTTTGACAACTTCAACAACTTTGTAATTTTTTTTCTTTGATATATCTTCCACCTAAAATCTACGAACACACATCAAAGAGAAAAAAAATGTTATTTTTTAGGTGAATGGGGGTTTTCCTTGGTCAAACCCCATTTTGGTAATTAAACCTTGAAATGAAATGTTCAATGAAATAGCCTAAAGGAATGATGAATGAAAAACTCTATGTCACAACTCACCAAACCTTATTTGAACCTTGGATTGTAGATCTGCAACTAACATGAATTGTCTTCAATGGATGTAGATCTTGATAATGAAACTTGATTTAAAACAGTGCCTTTGAATACTTGAATAGATCTTGAACACTACATCTCCATTTTAGCTCAAACAACATGCATGATGCAATAAATATTTGACATGACAATGGAATCTTGATTGCTGTAATAATCTTCAATAATTCTACCCTTGAATGCCTTGAAAATTCTCTTGAATTCTCTTGCTTGATCTCATGAAGTCACACAAAAGTTCTAGGATGAAACATAGTGAAATGACCTCATATTTATACCTATCTTAACATTGATTCCCGAAATTCAAATATCACAATACACCATTGAATTGTGGATTTAAAATCATTAAAATACCGCCAAAAACATAGTTTAAATTAGGGTCCTAGGTCTAAGTGAGGACCTATTTTCCCTATGGTGAATGGGTCCTAGGTCACTTACCTAGGACACTCATTCTTCAAGGTTAATTATTATGTTATGGCATTTATGAATGTCGGGTTTTATCCCTCAAAAATTGCAATTAATTAGGCTTGGATTTGAATTAAAGGGGCCAATTAAGGAAAATTAACCTCAATTAATTAATAAATCCCTAGATAAGTGTGAAAGTGTAAAGGAAAACCTTACAACACTATAAATAAGGCACAATTAAGTCCATTTTAATTAAAAGGGCCCTAGACTTAATATGAATATTTAAAACACATATTTCAGCACTAAATTAAGGCATCATTAAGCTCATTTTATTATTAATTATTCATTCCCAAACTAAGTGTGAAAATGGATTACCTTTTCCTACACTACATTTAGCCCCCACTTTAGTGTGAGGAAGAGTGCAAGTGCAAACTCACACTAAAGTAGACATTCAAGAAACTTATATGTAGCAATGACAAAGATACTCAATCACACACTATCAAAGTTAAAGTGAAGAGAAGAGAAAGATACATGGATCTACAGGAAAGAAAGTTGTGTTATGCTTGGTGACCATGGAAGACACAAAGGCTCCATAGGAAAGCAAGTTGTGTTATGCTAGGTGGCCTTTGGAAAATATGCTCACAAGGTCTAGTAGAAACTTTGGCTGTCCATTAGGTGAGCCCCCAAAAAGTGGCTAAGTGAGAAAGCCATGCCTAGTCTATGAGCTCTCATTGTACAATGAGAAAGTCATGCCTCTGTCTATGCTCTCATCGTACTAACCATACCAAAGCTATCCCTATGATAACTTCAATAGGGCACCACAAAACAAAACTTTGAGCTTCACAATGTTAACAAGCTGTATTATGCTAAACACTTATGAACAACACGTGAGTAGAGGTTTGTTCAAAGGGACTTTTCTTAGTTCATGTAAGGTCTCTTCTTATGGATCATCATGCCTAATGTCTCGAAGAGAAGAAAAATAAAAGAAATATCATTCTCTTGAAGGATATCAAACCCGATGACACCACCAAGAAAAGGATGCATCACAAGAAGAAATAAAATCACACAAAGAAATATGAGTGTCGATGTATGCCCCCACTTTAAAGCAATTTCTAACACCATTGTTGTGAGAAATATTCTTTAAATTAGAAGAATACATGAGAGCTTATTCAAAAATCCCTATTCCAAGTGATATGTTCCTGAATGAAACTAAATCATGAATAAGGGGTTGCCCCCAAAACACAGTACGTCGCATGCAAGCCGATTTAAGGCATGTCATCCACATCCCAAATTTTCTCTTATATATACATGGAAGGAAACCAACTAACCAAAAGAGACAATGAAAAGTGCCATACGAGGACAAGGCTACCTAACCCCTTGCCCCTACTTAGTGCAAGATAAGGGTGAGCCAAGATGATTGATGAGAAACATAATAGAATGAAAATCAATATCAATTAGAGGAACTAGGTGTTTGAACACAAGGAAGAGCACCACAATCCTTAAGATGTTAAATTTTATTACCCAAAGCCTTACATTCATTAGTATAATGACCATGAACTCTATGATATGCATAAAATGCACTCTTGTTGTAAAATTTATTTCGTGTTCTTGGAGGGAGAGATATCAAATGATCTTGGAGGAGTCTCGACAAGATACTCTCTTGATCAATTGTAGAAGATGTTCTTTATTTTGTGACAAATATATCTCTTGCTTAGTGCAAGGTGTCATACTTACACAAGACTCTTTAGATTGTGAGATTTTGTAATCTCCTCTAAGGGAGGGTGTAAAATATAACAAACTCCAATTATCTTCCAATAAATTTGTGACTTCTTCAATATGTTGCTCTTTTTCTTTCTCTTGCACGAGTTCCACTTGTGTAGTTGGTGTCAGTGTCTTCAAAGGATTTTCCTTATTTTTCTCAATGAGAAAATTATTTGGTTGAGGGTCGGTCTTGATTGTATTTACTATTTTTGTAGACGTACTTCATTTTACAATGAAGAGTAGAAGGAACTGCATTCATCTCATGAATCCATGGTCTGCCTAAGAGGAGATTGTATGAGATATCATGAGGCATAACATGAATAGGAGTTTTCAATGTAACCTTTCTAACTTTAATAGGTAATGTAATCACACCAAGCGGTTTTTTTCCTATGTTATCAAACCCATGAATAGATAAAGAGTCTGGTTGAATTTGGATTTTGTCTACTTCAATCTTATCCAAAAGGTGTACACTACACATGTTAAGGGACAAGCCATTGTTAATAAGGGTCCTCTTTATTCTGATTCGATTAAGGTATATTATCATGAAAGCTTCATTTTTTTTTTGCGCTTCTAATGAAGGTAACTCATCTTGATGGAAAGTAATGTCTAAGTTGTTTGGAGTTATAGCTTGAATTTGGGATGCCACATTATTTGGTTGCACATTAGGAGGGGTAGGAACTTGTTGTAAAGCACTTTGAAGCATGTTATGATAACTAGGTGAGGCTTGAATAAAATACCATAAGGATATCTTAGCAGGAGTATTTTTAAGTTGTTCAACAAGATCATACTCCTTTCCACTTTGTAATGGAAAATGAGGAGCACTAGGAAAGATAGGTCGGGGTAATGGGAGGGATGTTGGAGTTGTTTGTCTTGGTTGTGGATTTTTTTAGTGTTATATGTATGAGAACAATATTGTAACTCGGTTGTTGTGAAACATTATCATTATCAAGTTTCCTTGTAGGTGGTTCTAAGATAATCACAGGTTCATTTTGAAATTGTTGTTGTCAGGGTGGATAAATGATGAATTTAGTCTCAGGAGGTCCAATAATTAAAGGATCTCTAAGAGGTCTAAGAATTAGAGGACTTGAGGGAGTTCTAATGTTCATAACCTCAAAAAAATTATCCTTATTTTCATGATCTCTTAGTGAAGGGGAGTCTAATGTCACTTAAATCATTTTCATCTAAGGAAGCCACATCACTGTTGTTTGAAAGAAATGCATCAATTCTATCATTCTCTTGCACTGTGATATCTACCCTAGTAGGAGAGTCTTTAGGAGAGGAGAAAACAATATGTTGATCACATTCCATGGTTAGATTTTGTAAATTAACTTCATCACAAATATGGGAGGCATCAAGAGAAGAACAATTATGATTTCTATGCTTACCAATGATTGGATCCTTTCATTTGAATAGATATTTCCAAATGTTAGGGACATTAGGAAAGATAGATATAATGTTATAACTCAATCATTGGATCTCTTAACACCAACATATCCTCTTCACAAATATGATTTTCATGATTGTCCATGATTACATCCTATTTCACTAAAGCAGTTCCACAAGTAGGTGAGGTGTTGGGAGACGAATGGAGACTAGGTAAAGTAGTGTCAATGATCTCATCTTCTTGTGTCATAATATCTTCCCAAGGGGGAGGAGGAGTGGGAAAAACAATACTTTCATGATTCTCAATGATTGTATCTTCTTTCACCAAGATACCTTCATCACTAATAGGAGAGGTATCGGGAGAAGAACAATTATTATTGTTATGATTGTCGACGCTTGCGTCCTATTATGTTATGACATTCTTACAAATCCAATAGATATTAGGAGGGTAGCCAACTTGCTTGTCAAAGGTTTTTTTTTTTTTCCTAGATTATGCTCATGAGTAGAGAAAATAGAATCATACAAGCCATGTGATACTCCATGAACACCAAAACATGATTTTATTTATGCAAAAATGATAATCTATCCAGCTTATGCAATGCTTCACAAATGTCAACAATTTTTCTATAGATTTGATGATTTTCAATACTAAAATAATTTTTGGAATGCTTTAAAAATTACTACACTAAATGGATGTTTAGACCTAGATGCATAAAATAGAAATTCCTGAAACTTTCCAAATTGATATTGTAGGTTACCAACAGGCCTAGGAAGTGAAAAAAACCACTAGAAAGCTCAGAAAAGTTGATTTTTGTAGGCCTCCAAGGACTCATTCGCCTAGGGGAAAATAGGTGCTTGTTGAGAAATGGTGCCTCAAACGTACTGATGTTCAGGTCTCTGCATTGTCATTGTGACAGTTGGATATTGCCGAGATAGATTCACCAATCTTATTGATAGCTCGATGAAGGGTGTTGTTGGCGAGACTTGTAGTGGTCGGTGGGACTCTATTTTGAGTCTCTCTGATAGACTGATGGGTTGTGGCAATGCCACAAGGTCATGGGAAGTTGAAACTCTATAACTTCATGTTGTAGGTTGTGAGGTTTTGGAAACATCTGACATACCGACCGTAGGCTTCATCGATGGGATGTTACTTTATCGGTAGGACTCTGAAGGTTGTCTCACTGATGTACCGATGGACTAGTGAACATGTTAAAAAATCTTGTTGGTGTGACTTGGCTTCGTCTACAAGACTCTATCCTAAGTATATTTGATGGCTTGATAGCTATGGTGGTTGGCCAGCAGTGGTGACATGGTGTCGAGTTGGCAGTGAGGACCGCCTAGAGCTTGCATCGGGGGGATGTTACTATTTTGGTAGGACTCTGAAGGCTATCTCATCGATGAACATATGACTCTTATTGGTGAAACTCAAAAAATTTGGTGGGACTCTCCACCGTGTTCCAACAACGAGCCGATGGCTATGGTGGGTCTTGAGCTACAGGAGGAAAGTGATAGATGGTGCAAGCTATGCTGACTCGGTAGTGGGGACCTCATGGACGTGTATAGTGAATGTCAGAGTGACTATCTTGTATTGGTGGGAGGTGCGATGCCCCACTAATAAACCAATACATTGCTTGATTCACATCACTATTGTGAAGCAAATGGAGTAATTGACTCTTTGATATTATGCTAACTGTATGGTATTCTCGTAACCATTCAATTTGGTTGGAAGTTGAAACAATAGTTGGGAACTATAGAGGTTGGTTCTTTGGAACTAAAGTGACAATGGGTGATTGGTATACATGGTGATACTCTATAACAAGGAAAGGTTACACTCGCTCTCTCTGTGATTTGATTGTGAAACCTCTCTCTCTATGTGAATTTGCTTTGTATACTGTAAGAGTATTGTAACAAGTGCGAAGGTTGTAATGGACTGAGAGGTTGATCAGAGAAATGTAAAACATAAGAGAGGGAAATAGAATAGGGTGATGCTGTCAAATTCTCTCCAGAATGGAACAAGATGTAAACTCTGTAAAGGCTTAGTGCCTAAATTGTATTTGTAACTGTATTCTGTTGTTGAATAATACAATGATGGTCTGGGCTTTTGGAGTGTGGTATTTTACCTGTAAGGGTTTTCCTCATGTAAAATCTGCGTGTTCCTATTGTCTGTTTCATCTTTCGTGTTTTTTGATTCTGGTTATTGAATATGTTAATGGTGTTGTTGGAATTGGTTTAATCAACATTAACTTTTCTCTAAGGGTCAATGTGGGAAATGAACTATGTCTGATCCTGCTTTGTAGCATAGTAGTACGTGTCTTTGAGGCAATATGATGAAATTAAAATTACCGAAGGCACTGCTGTTCTTGGATGTTTCTTTTTGAGATGAACAAATTCTCCCAACAAGTTGTATCAAAGCCTTCTTTTGGGATGTGTTTCTTCCTAGTGTGTTACTGGTTTTGGGTATTCCTTCTGTGAAGATTTCTTAGTGTGGCAGGCATGAGGAAATCTAAAGGAATTGATTGATGGATTGATCCTTTGGTGAGTAAAAGTTTTTGTTCTTTTGTTTGAGTTCCAAGAGACAACATGTAGTATGGAAGATGGAGAAACTTGAGTTGGTCATATTGAAATGATGTGACTTGAAGCTCATGAGTTCTCAACGATATAATCCTGATGCGTGGGGTGGAATATTAATTACTCTATGGTCGTGTTGCAGCAAAGCTTTCATATTGGGTGTCTATTTGAGAGGCTCCCTAATGATATGGAGAAGCTTGGGTTGTTTCTCAACTATGGAGAAATGTGCTTATGTTGGGAATTTTGTCCTGGTATTGGAAGGAATATTTTTATGGTACCCTAATTGCATGAAGGCTATGGAGTTGATCATTGGATGATCTAAAAGCTCCTACAATAGACTGTCTCTCTCAGATGCATGCACATGTTGGTGGTTGTGGAGTTGGCCTAGAATTGGGCCAAAGTTCCTGAACTACTTCTTCCCTTAATGGATGTTTTGTACTTGCATGGATTTGTGGTTTTGTAGGTTTTAAACAGTAAAAAAAAACTTGTGTTTTTGTGGAGATGCTCTTAAACTATTTTCTAGACCCTGTCTTTTGGGGTGGTACTGGATGAGATAGTTGCAGTTTTGCATGCATGCTTCACGCATGGAGTGAGGAGATGTGATTATGTCTCTACATGGGAGTGTTGGTACGTGATTTGTCACTCAATATTCTAGTGTTGATGCTTGGTGGTTTCCTAGACTATGGTGCTTATTGTGGACATGATTGGAAAATCAGGTTTGAACTTGATCTGGTGTTTGAGTCATGTTGTCTGTGTGGTTATTCTCTTTGAGATCTCAGTGTTGTTTCCAGTGTGATGATGGGTTTGCTCATTCATTGTGTTTGATCTTCAAGTTATGCAGTTGGTGGATTAGCTACGCAATGGCTGCAGTGAGATAACTCAGAAGTGGACTGTCTATATCCATGAGGTTGATTCAGTGATAGTGCAGACTTGTTAGCTGGCCTTGTCTATGGTCACTTGTGCATTGGTGTGGTTTCTTTGAGATGAGAGGATGGATGGAGTTGAGTACTTGAATAGTTAGTTATGGGGACTTGTACATGTGTATCACGTTGTCATGGATAGCTTGGGTACACTAGTTTATGATTCCTTTTGACAGTGATGGTTTTGTCTACTTGGTTTGGAGATCTTGGTGCTGCTTGGTATTGTTGTCAGATGGACATTTTGTTGAGTGGACCTAGAGTTTTTTCAGATTAGTAGATATTTGGTCATGATTCTTGGAGAGCTCGGGTGTCACGGTTCAGTGGGAACTTTAGCAATGACTATGGATTCATCACTTGGTGGTGAATGATCTTCTTTAGTGTTGCGGATGTTACTAGGAGGGACTCTTAGATCCTGTTGCTGTAGAAGGGTTCTTTCACATTTGCATGGAAACTATTTGAGGATGTGTAACATCTTGGAACCATGGAGGACGTTTGGAGTCGTTGGTTGAGGTGTTGGTGGTGCTTGACAGGTGATTCTGGTTTAGAGTTGTTTCATGTCATGTTATACTCTTGCTTGTGCATTAGAGTTTTGGAATGAGGAATTTCTCTTGAGACGATGGTAAGGTCACTTGGAGTGTGGTATATCCTAAGGGGGATGGTAATATCATGATTTCATGATAATTTCTTGGTTCACATGTTTGGAGCTTTGATAGTGTTCTGGAGATTCTCTTTGTTTTGGGTGTAGTGGTCATATGCTTGAGAAATTTATGATAATGCAGTGATGCAGATGGGAGTTTAGTATGAAATGATTGTTTGTAGGTGATCGTGGATACATGGAGAATAAGGTGAGGCTATAATTCTGATGAGATGAGAGAAGTGTTGTTGATGGTTACTCCTGATGAAGATTTCAATAGAAAGTACAAGGAGCCTACACCTTAGTTAGATGTAAGTTCAATAGAGACCAATGAGGATATTGCTCTTGGATGAGTCATGGTGGCTTGCATATCTTGGAGGATCATTCTTGTTCCCCACTATTGGTCTACTCGACAGTTTATCACTTTAGAGGTATTTCCCATTGTTTCTCTTAGGTGTTTTATGCTTTTTTTCATTGACATGGATCTTGAACTACTATTAGATGATTATGAAGGATTCACTGTGAGAGATGGATAGCATGGATATCTCCTTGGGTTTTTATTCTCTTATGAAGATCATAGGGGATGGTATTGGGCTAATTTCCTGAGATGGTAAATGGAGTGGTTTGATCTTCTTTGAGAGGATTGCATCCATATTGATTACTTGATATATATATATATGTTGTGTTTGATCTTGGAGATTGAACAGTTGGGTGTTGTTATGCTGTTCTCTTTGGGGTTTTGAAGGAGATCATACTTGACACAGTTGGAATTTAGAGGTGTATGTAGGAGGATTTTCTATAGGTACATGATGTACAATAATACTCTCTTTGGTCTTGGTTGTCTTCCTAGATGTTTGGTTTCACATTTCATTGGTTTGAGTTTTGGTCGGAGCTGTAGTGATCACTAGCTTGTGGTCATGTGCTTTCACTCATGTTCTTGGGTGATGACATGAAGGTTCTTAATCTTTTTATTTTGTTGGGTGTGGAGAACTTGGGAGAGCTGTGAAGACTTGTGGTGAGAGTTTTTCTTTATAGGTTATTGATTTACAAATTGTGCATATCATTGTGGATGTTTCATTAGTACTACATGATGTGGTTTCCACCTCTTATATGTGTTTCCATTGGTAGACTCATTATGCCTTTGATCTTTCAAATTTTATATTATCTATATAGTGGGAGTTCTTGGGTGTGTTTTGTTTTCTTCAACTGGTTGGCACATAGAGCTTGCTTTTGCAATTGATGGGTTGGCTATGTAGGTGGCATGAGTTTTCTGATGTGGATACCTTCAAGGTATGTGTGATTGGATAGATTAGCACTTTTTGTGTGTGCTATTTTCAGTCGTGTGGGTCAATCAGTTGGATGGGAGAAAATAATTTTCTAGTTTTTGTTCTAGTTGGTGTTATATCTTGCTTCTAGAGGGTGACTTCATGGTTGTGTTCTGGTTTGGGATTTGAAGTTGATGTTGTTTGTGCTTCTATATGGCTTTTTGAGCATAGAGGAGTGGTGGCAGTGTGTTGAAGCCTTTTTCATTCGTTAGTTCAGTTGTTGATGTCTCAAATTAGATTGGTGCATATACACCATGCCATGTTATTTTCCTTTAGAGGATGGCTGGAATTGTTGCCTGAGATGGTGGACATTATAGATGTTGTTGTGGGTGTCCTGGGTGATACAAAGATTTCATGCATTGATTGATAGGCAATACGTTTTTCTATAAGTGGAAGAATGTTGAGAAATGGCACCTCAAACGTACTGATGTTCGGGTCTCTGCATTGTTGTTGTGACAGTTGGATATTGTCGAGACAAAGTCACTAGTCTTATCGATAGCCCGATGAAGGGTATTGTTAGTGAGACTTGTAGTGGTTGGTGAGACTCTATTTTGAGTCTCTTCGATAGACTGATGGGCTATGGAAATGTCACAATGTCATGGGAAGTTGAAACTCTAGAACCTCATGTCATGGATTGTGAGGTTTTGGAAACCTTTGACATACCGATCGTAGGCTTCATCAGTGGGACGTTACTTCATCAGTAGGACTTTGAAGGTTGTCACACCAATGTACCGATGGACTAGTGAACATGTTAAAGACTCTTGTTTGTGTGACTTGGATTCATTGGTAGGACTCTATCCCAAGTCTCTTCAATGGCTTAATAGTTGTGGTGGTTGGCCAGTGGTGGTGACATGGTGTCAAGTTGGCAGTGAGGACCGCTTGGAGCTTGCATCGGGGGAATGTTACTATGTCGGTAGGACTTAGAAGGCTATCTCATCAATGGATTGATGACTCTCATCGGTGAAACTTGACAACTTCGGTGGGACTCTCCACCATGTTCGAGTGATGAGTTGATGACTATAGTGGGTCCCGAGCTATCAAGAGGAAAGCGATAGATGGTGTAAGCCATGCTGACTCGATAGTGGGGACCTCATGAATGGGTACAATAAACATCATAGTGACTATCTTGTATCGGTGGGAGGTGCTATGATGTACCACCAATACAACAATGTATTGCTCACTTCACATCACTGTTGTGAAGCAAATAGAGCAATTGAATCTTTGATATTCTGTTAACTATATGGTATTCTTGTAACCATTCAGTTCAGTTGGAAGTTGAAATGACAGTTGGGAACTATAGTGGTTGGTTCTATGGAATTGAAGTGACGATGTGTGATTGGTATACATGGTGATACTCTGTAATGAGGAAAGGTTACACTCTCTCTCTTTGTGATTCGATTATGAAACCTCTCTCTCTATGTGAATCTACTCTATATATTGTAAGGGTATTGTAACAAGTGCGAAGGTTGTAATGGACTGAGAGGTTGATTAGAGAAAATTAAAATGGGAGAGAGGGAAATAGAATAGGGTTATGCTGCCGAATTCTCTCCAAAATGGAATAAGATGTAAAATCTGTAAAGGCTTAGAGCTTGAATTGTATTTGTAACTGTATTCTGTTGTTGAATAATATAATGGCAATCTGGGCTTTTGGAGTGTGGTGTATTTTACCCATAAGGGTTTTCCCCATGTAAAATTTATGTGTTCCTATTGTTTGTTTCATCTTTTATGTTTGTTAATTCTAGTTGTTAAATCTATTAATGGTGTTGTTGGAACTGGTTTAATCAACATTAACTTTTCTCTAAGGGTCAATGTGGGAAATGAACTATGTCTGATTTCACTTTGTGGCATAGTAGTACGTGTCTTTGAGGAAATCTAATGAAATTAAAATTACCGAAGGCACTACTATTCTTGAATGTTTCTTTTTGAGATGACCAAAATTTCCCAACAGTCCTAGTGCAGGATTTTTTAAAATTGAAAAATGCAATTTCCAAGTGATTAGATGTGTTTTCTATTTCAGATCTCAGATTGTAACTTTTGTAATAGAATTTTCCAAAATTTTATTATTAAGGCATTATTAAGCTCATTTTATTATTAATTATTCATTCCCAAATTAAGTGTGAAAAATGATTACTTTTTCCTACACTACAGTAAGTTTTGGATGAATTTTTTTTAAAAGATTAATTCATGAAATGTTTGTAGTATTTACTATTAAGCCATGGCTATTTAATCTTCAATATCTAGTCAACAACTAAAAATTAAATTTGAATTTTTTAATTTTATTTTTGTGTATGAATTTGTTAAATCCTTTGATAGGTTTTAAAGAATACAAATTTTATTATTTCTTCGTAGAATCTTTTAAAAATTATCTTTGATTGCAAAGGGATTGGTTTCATGATTGAATAACATTCATTGGAAATGCAAGAAAATTTCTTTTAAGTTTTATGCTTTGTGCTTTGTGCAACAAAGTAGTAATTTTGTGGTCAAAATAATGGTTGGGAAAACATTTTGAATTTTTAGGTGAAATCATGTTTTAAAACTTGAATATGATTATTAATTTTAGAAAGGGGTCAAGTTTTATGGAGATGATTTGATTTCAAATTGTAAAGATGATGAAATTTATAAAAATATTCTAATAACTTAGTAATTGAAGCAAGTTAGTTTTAAAACTTGACATGATATGACTTAGCTTTTACATATGTAGGAATATTGTGGTTAGGAACTTTTCCATTGAAATTTTTCTACTTTACTATATTGTGTCATGGTTTGAGACCAACAAATTTAAAATCAATAGTCTTTGGAGTAATGCTATGAATTTCCTTTGTAGGTGTTGACTAAAAAAATCAAACTAGGCCAACTTCAGGAGTTAGGGAAGCAATCCTTCTCTTGAAAGGAAGCTAAAATCCTCCCTAAGGTCTGAGGGTTGCAAGGTCTCAATATTTTAATGTAATACAATGGTGAAGTGTATGTTGTTTCATCAAGGACCTATTTAAATTCCTAGTTAAATTATCATGTGGTCAAGTTTCAATCACAAATTTATAGGATATGGAAAGCAAATAAACATACCAAGATTCATATTCATCCTTTGATACATTATTTGGAATAAATAAAGACTTGCAAGAAATTAACTTTTTGAATACATTAAACACAAGCCTTCATTATATAAACAAAGAAACAAAAATTAAAAATAATGCAAAGTTTTATTTTAATTGACTTATCATAAAATGAAAAATATTAAGGGAAAAGAAGAAAACAAAATAGAAAGAAAGAGAAAATGGGTTTGTTAGCGTGAGATTGTGATGAGCTCAACAAAATTCATTGTAAATAAAAGAAACCATTTATATTCTTGCTAGCTTTAACTCAACATGAGGTATAAGTAATACAATCTTCTAAGGAGAACAAATAAAATATTATATTTGAGAATAAAAATGGTAAATGAAATCACCATTACATGATGTATAGGTTGTATTCAAAAAATTCATTGACAAATATACATTTAAGCACAAGAATAATTGTTTACAAAGTAGAATTGAGTAAACTACATTAACAACATTCACATATAAACAAATTGAAGCAAAAAATAACACTCTTCATCAAATTGTGTGCACTGAAAGATGCCAATTCTCTTCTCCAACCATACCTCCACAACTTTCTTGAACTTTCAAGCTATGAAAATATAAAATCCAAAATCCTTTGAATAATCCTCCTTTATACATCCATATTTTTATATAAACTTATGTTTATCAATTAAAAATACAATTCATTTCCCCACCGATTAATGTGTAAATGACCTTGTTGAAACAAATATCTTAAATCTTTGACACATTTTCTCCACATCCATATATAAAAATACACCTTTATTTTTAAAATATAAGTCCCTATTGATATGATAGGAACTATATCAATAGGAACTCTCCAAATTTCTATAGATATATAGATCTATTCTTTTTAAATTAAAAACTCCTTTAATTTGATAATGCAAATCTTCCTCCAAAATATAAAGTCCCCTTATGTAATTTGTGGATATTCATTTCAAATACATGTCTTTGTATACTTCCCTATCTCTTAATCATTATCTTTTAAGATTATTTTGAGAGTGGGCAAATATATTTTCGTTAGTTATTCCTTTGCCCCATATGCCTCCCTTTTGTGTTTATTCACAATCTTATGCATAAGCCTATGTCCATGTTTGTGTTACCTTTTAGATATTGAAATCTCCATTTTTTAAATGGAAAACACCCCTTATAAAAATATTGTCCCCTCTATACTTTATGACATGTGACATAGGCGCTTACCTTTGACCTTTTTAATATATATTCCTTTTCTTGTCTTCTTAGGTGCCTAGGTTCATATTTTCTTTTCTTTTTAAAAGTTTTTAACATTTTTGGTGCCCTCCTTAGTGCTTTTCTTCTTCTTTGGAGTAGATAAATATAACGGACTCATAGGTCATTATCTCATATTTATCATTAAGAAAGTACATAGTAAGATAATTTTTTAAAATTTTGTAATTTGTATCTTGGATATAAGATTTGGATAGCTCATAAATTGAATGTTACAACATCTTTTGTAAATACATAGTTTGAAAATAACATTAAACATGTCTTTAATTCATTTTGACAATAATTATGTATGATTGTTTTAGATGTTTGTTGTAAACATTTCTATATGATTTTTGGTCTTATGTGTGATCTAATAAACTCTAGTTTATTTGTATTTTCATTGTCTTGGACTACTTGCATACAAAACAGATTGACATAAGATTGTAGCGTCGTAAACTGTCATCCTTGATAATTTCACACCATGATTTTCTCCCCCTTAAATTATTGGACCTAATCTAACATTTAATTTCCTAAAGTATGCATTTCATGGCCCATTTTTAACAATAACTGACAAATTGCAAGCATAAAACCTAAGCATTCATTCAATATTTTACCTCTGGATTTTCAGATCCTGAAAAAGTGGGTTTGGAGAAGGTGCCCTGGGTGCCCTTGTCCTCTTAATCTAGTCCCAAATTTGCATAGGTCAAAGGTGGCATCTTATTTAATGTTTTCTCCCGACACTATGTAGTTTGCAAAATAGGGCTAGGACATAGATGCCTTGGGCATCTATGTCCCCCTATTTTGGCCCCAAATTCAAATATGTTAAAGGCGACAATTTATTATTTGAATTTCAAAAGTCCAAAGTCAACTATAGGGATTTAATTTTTGGGAAATTAGAATAATAGCATATAAATACCTAGTTATTGCATCATTTGAAATCATCTACCTAGAATTATTGGAAAAATTATTATCAAGAGCATTATCAAGCAAGTCAAGAGCAACATTTCAGAGATTTATGGCAACAATTCAAGATCCAAGCATCATGTCAAAGTGTATGTGAGTTTTTTTATGTTTATGTTATCATATTATTTGTGGATCTAACCCTTGTAGGTCTTCAAGCAATTCAAGCAAGCAAGATCCAAGCCTTGAGGAGATATGTATGACTTTAGTCCTTCAAGAAAGCCATTGAAGGGTGGTGAATTACAACGCTTTATGGATTCATCATTCCTTTTTATTTATCCCCATCCCTCAAAAGGATAGGTTTCCTATAATTGACATTGCCATTGTGGAAGTGGAAACACTAGCATGGGGTTTGACTAAGACATGCCCCTAAATGGTACAACCCTTTCTCTCTCTTTGAATGTGCAGGTTTCAGGTCTGAAGGAGATTGGAGGAAGTTTGAAGATCAATTATCCATTATTACAATAAAAACTCTACACCTTGACAACTCACAAAAAAACACTTACAAAAATATCCAGTAGCGATCCGATGAATTTGCAAGTGGAAACAAAAAGCTCTAATTTAGCACCAAAGGATTGTGAAATAGGTCTGAAATTCCTCTACAAGGACACTTACACCTTGGGTGAATTAGTCCTCCAAAAATAGGCTCAAATTTATACACAGGTGCATAATGTCCTACCCTGTCCATTTCAATTGTTTGAATTTGTTTGCGACTTTCTATGTTTATTGTATTTGTATCAAAATAGTAAATTGCATCATTAGCCTAGTTAGATAATTACATTTCATCCCTAAATTTATCCTAGGTTTGGTCAAGGGAAGGTTGACTCACCTTTCAGGCTATAAATCAATCATATACTTGTCCAAATGCATCAAACCCCAACACCTTCAAATCTCTAATGAAATATTTAGGGAAAGTGTCTAAACCCTAAAATGAAATCTTTAGGGTTTCAATTTTTCTACATTTCATTTTTGTGAACCTGAGATGTTAACATTATATACCTTCTAAAATTTGAAGAAATTTATCCTAGATCTAGGTTTTGCATTGCATTATCTTGCATTTTTCATTTAGGCATTCATTTTGCATCATAAAAGATAAAAATTCAAAAAAATACATATAATATTGCATCATAGGTTGCATTAGGATTAATTTCAATCATTATAGCTCAGA
>VDFB02308508.1:0-20783 GCA_007258455.2 Sequoia sempervirens | reverse complement strand
AATTTATCCCTTATTTCATCTAATCTACATTTGCAACTATATTAATTAAATAATTTTATTATTTGATTAATATTCACCTTTATCCCTAATGTTCCTAAGGTATTTAATTAATCAATTAAATACTTTATCACCTTTTTTTCTAAATAAATAGATCAATTTATTTAATTTGGTCATTTAACCCACATGAATTAAAATTAATTTTTAATTCATCATTTTCTCTCTCCAAATGTCACATCCTCCATAATTCCTCTTTAATCCAGGTTAGTCTAATTAACGCATGATTAGGATGTGCACACCACTAATTGTGATTAGTGTCACATCCTCCATAATCTCCCACTTGCTTTTAAGCACTTCATTAGCTTGCTTAATCATTTTCACAACCAATTAATCTTGATTAATTATCCCTAACCCCACCTAATTCCAATTATGGCATGTACTCTAGTCAACCCTTCATTAACTCCTTCCCTTTTTGGAGAAGTTATCTCCTCTTCCCTAGGAATTTTTAATTCCCATTTGTTTCCCCCATGATCCCACTTGAAATTTTTAATTCCAATATATTCCCCCTAGGCTTCTAGAAGGAATTAAAAGGAATTTTTAATTCCTTGCTTCCCTTCCCAAGGAATTGTCTCATCCCAAGGAGGATTATTGAGTAATTTTGAATTCCTCACCTGTCACATCCTCCCATCATTTGGGAGAATGAGACGAGGAACCTCTTTTCTCCTCTTCCCAAGGTACTTGAAAGTACCTCCACCTCACCTCCACATCACCTTTTCTCTCCCACCTAGGATTCAAAACATGTCCTCACAATGCTTGAGATGTTTCAAGGAATCTCAACCATTGATCTCCCAACCCTACTTTTGATCCTATCCCTCCATTAATCTGTCTCCCAAAATGACTACTAAACACTTAGTCATTTTCATTTACATACACATTCACTTACACTTAGCACACTTAGTCTTCAAGCACTTACTTCCATTGTTGTAGAAGAAATTCAAGCTATCATATTGCATCCAAATTCATAGAAATTTCCACCATTACATTCATCTTATCACCACCATAATTTTAGCATAGGTTGCATGCTATCAATCAAGTAAAAGACCACACAAAAACAATCTCAACAAGGGCCAACCATTCAGCAATCGTGACAAGGTAAATTTAATGTTTTATTTCTTATTCTTGTTAAGATTTAACTCAAGAAAATCTTGAGTGTTTTTCTTTTGTTAATTCTTGTTTGTATTTAGTTTGTATTTGCATTTTTAGACTAGAAAACACATGCACACATTATTATATTTAATTATAGTTAAAAACCTAACAATAAACTTTTATAGTTAAATTTATTAACTATTATTATAACGAAAAGCAAACCAATCACTATGTTGAGGCCAAAGCTACACTCATCAGTATCGAGTCTGCATTGGATAGGGGTTACTCCAAGCTATGGGTCGAGGGAGATTCTCTCAATATTGTTAATTTACTACTTGGCATTCAGAAGCCAAGGTGGACTGTCAATTAGCTAATTGTGGATTCTATCATGATGTTAAGATCCTTTAATGAAATCTGTGTCACACATATCTATAGGGGAGGTAATTCCCAGGTGGATTTTCTTGCAAATGAGGCTGTCAAACTTCATAATTTTAAGGCATGGGAGGAGTACTCTCTCCTTCCCAAGGAATCCAAGCTTTTATTTTGAAATGATAGCTAATGTTGAGCTTGTGATTCGAGGTGATCAAGCAATTATCAACCTCCTTATTATCACATGCTTTGTGGGTTTTTTTTACCTAATTTTTATCTGGAAAGTGTGTTTTGGTTGGGGCATCAGTTAATGGTAAATGTTAATATGGGAGAGGATAGGAACACAATTGAACCTCTTTCCTACGAGAGGTGGAGGAATAAGCACAAAATTTGGAGAATCTTGAAGCATGGGCATTTTACACCCTATTTGGAGAGGCTCCATGGCCACAACCCCAAAGCCTCTAAGGATTTTGTCCACTGTTGGAACAATAGATGCTTAAAGGTTAAAGTTATGGAGTTTGTAATCAATGAATATTTTATTGCCTTCATTATTGAGTTGTTGAAAGATGGTCACAATTTTTTTAAGGAAAGGAAGGAAAATGATGACACTATGGACCAGTTCTTCAAAGACAATGAGCAAGAGAAGTTGATAAAGATGCCCTCATGGGGTTATGAATGGGCCTCCCTAAATTGTATTGGGGTTGAAGTGGCCAGAGTCATAATGCAATATGTTACTCTAGATGAATGGTATATTGCTATTCTAGGGCACTATTTTACCCTACTTAACCATTTTAGAAATGGGTTGCATGTTTTTATCCTGTTCTTTCTTTTATCATCTTTGGAAGTTTTGGTTTATGCTTATTTGAAGAATTGAAGGGCTCATTTTCTTCACAAGGGCCTCATACTGATCATTATGGAGCATGTGAGATCCCATACTCTTTCCAAGTCAATTAAAGGAAACGAGAAGGCCATAAGTGAGGAGTCTTTTTCGATTGGCTTGGAGACCAATGTTGATGGTGAAGTGGAATAGAATGAGGAGGATAAATTGTTGGGTAGTTCATCATCTCTTGTGGTGGCCCCCTCTAAGACAAGAAAGAAGGGTATTTTAAAGAGAAAGGGTGCTGCTAGGAAGCTCGTCATGCAGGAGTAAGGTTCCCATGGGTCCCCTTCTACTGGCAATGATAAATATTATTTTTGTTGGTTCCCAACGTCCATCTAAGGAGAATATTGAGCCTCATGGCCAGAGCTCTAGTGAGGTTGTTTATGGGGAGAAGGTCTTGTCTGATGAGGCTAGGGTTAAGGAGGTCAAGGAATTTTTGTGTAGGGCTTCTAGATGGATCACAAAGTTGAAAAAGTAAGATTTGAAAGGTGGTAGGAAGGCTAAGAAGGCTACTCTGGATTAGGAAAAGGGTGTGGTAGAAAATGCTATTGAAATTAATGATTCCCCTATTCGACAGTCTTGGAGCAAGGAGGTGTCAGTTGAGAGGACAATGCATGAGGAGGGTGTGAATCCAAACCTTGGTAAGCCTGAGATGCTGAAGGATAATCCTCTTTCTGAGGATTTTTCATATTTGAATGATGCCAATACTACCATGTTTGAGCTATTGGATATGGCTCATTCAGAGGCCATGTGCACTTTTAAACTTTCCAAGTGGGTTATGTAGGAATTTAATAAGGTAAATATTAAGATTAGGGGTCTGAAAGAGAATATGTTAAACCAACTAAAGGGATCCTCTTCAGACATTTTGATTGAAAGGCTAGTTGATCTAGAGTGCTCTTTCTCTGACTTCAAGACCTAGTGTGAGAATATCCTTGGTGATAAAGAGGAAAGGATTAAGGAAACAAATGAAGAAATGAAGAAATTATTGTAGGTTAGCCACAACTAGGTCAAGAATAGTGCAGAGCCCCTGAAGGTTTTATTCAATAAGATTAGTGAGCTCAGGGAGGATCAGTTGTACTTTGTGAAGATGATTGAGAAGGGCCAGTCTTCCAAGGGTAAGGGGAAGAAGAACGAGAAAGAAGAGGAAAAAGGCCCATGTACCAAATCTAGGGAGAACCTTAGGAAAAAATTTTGATGAAGAAAAGAAAGAATTATTGGACATGGTCAATCTGCATTGCAACCAGGAGATCGAGGTGGCCAACACATTGAAAAATATGAAATAGTGTCTTTTCTATGTTGTTTTTTGTTTCTATTTCTTTGTCATTGGGTCACTGTTTTTTTGTTGTTGGTTTACTTTTGGTTGCTACTTATGCTTCAATTTCTTTCTCTTTTAGTATCATTTGGATCTAATGTGATGTAAAGGGTTTCAGTTCCCTTCAAAACCTTTTTTTCCAATATAATCAAAACTATTATTACAACCAAATACTATTATTATACCTATTAATAATTGTTATTAATAAATTAAATTTATTATTATTATTATCATTAATAATAAATATAACTTATTAGAGATATTATTAATAAATTATTAATAACAATAAAGTTATAAATAGTGTATATAAAATAATATTTATTATTTAAAATTAATTATTATTATTATTAACTTATTATAATAGTTGTTTTGATTAATGGGAAAAACTAGTTTTGGGGGGACCCAAAACCCCTTCCAAACAAGTTTTGAAGGGACTCAAAACCCTATCTAAAAGAAGCTAAAAATAGATAAAAACATAGATAATCAGTAGCCTGTTAGTAGCATCCATCCAAAAGATACACAGAACTACCCTAGCTACAAAGATTAGGTTTTGAGGGCATCCTAAAACCCTTTAAAACTAAGTTTTAACATAGACCTAGAACCCAACAACAAAAAGAACCCACCTGAATTAGTTAGGAAACAATACAAACTATAATAGCCAGGCTATTGCATACCATCCACTCATTAAAGAGTCACAGTAAAAAGTGTAGAAAAATATCCTATATAACACAATCAATCCCACCAATCTCCCTACCTCAATAAGATAGATACAAGGAAATATTGAACATAGGGAAGCATTATTTTCAACCACTACCATAGCATCCAAAATCCCCACCTCAATAGGGGAATTAGAGAGCATTACTAAGCACTGAGAAGCAACAGCCTTCATCCCACACCAACCAACTTGAAATACCAACCCAAACTCCACCTTTATAGGAGTGAACTCCCCTCTATAAGAGATAATGAATTGAAGGCCATTATTACCAGAGTCACCAATATTTTGCACACACAAGCTCCACCTTAATAGGAACCACAAAAGGAGAGAACTTCCCACTACAACTACAACACCCAACACCACCCTAAAAGGATAGGGCTCTGCCTCGATAGGAGAAATATTCCTCTCAATAGAAGACAACAATTGTAGAAACTAGTAGAAAGAAGTCACTCCAATAAAAAATAAAAACATGACATCCTTTGGAGACAAGAGGGCCAGGTGCAAGATGAAACACATAGACAACAACCCAATCAACAACAAGAAACACCAACATCTTTGAGCAAACAAGATATACTTTAAAAACTCAACCCACAAGGAGAAAAAACCCCCTTTAAAATGTAACCAAAACTTATTCTTAGAGGAAAACAAGCTAGCTTTCAGAAAAAAATTTAAGACATCCCCCCAAAAAAAATTTAAGGGAGCACAACATAAAATCCACCAAAAATCTATCATCAACGACACAAAGAGGAATGCAACAAACTCAATGCTCCAAAAGAGAGGAGCACCAAAAGAAACAAGAAAGGAAACACCTCTAAAGGCACAAAAAAAGCAAGAAACCACAAACAGAGGCCAAAAACGCAAAGACTTCAAACCCAAAGGGGACCTCCTACCACCATGACCCACCAATCCTAACTTCCATCAACAACTAGACTACCCCACACCAGGGGAGTTGTACCCATGAAGGATTATTATAATAGTTGTTAACTTTAATATTAATAATTAATCATTATTATAATAATTAAAATTAATTTAATAATAATTTAATAATTAAGATTAACTTATTATTATACTTTTATATACTTATTATTATTATTATAACTGTAGCTTCTTTAAAAATTTCTATTCCTTTTTCCACATGATGTATCTTTTCTTCAAGAGGTCTTATTAGACAATCTTACATGTCTTAACTATGCCTCAAAATTTCACATATATGCCCATTAAAAGTGTATTCCCAACTATAATATCTATTAAACACTATGCTTCCATTATTCTTTAATTTTTTTTCCAAAGTTCCCATTTTCTCATGGACCAAGGAGAATGCTAGCAAAGTTTGTGAAATGTGGCTTTATATAGCCAATTGCATATGGTAGAAAGCTTCTAAAACATTTTTAACAAATTCATTTAGCATATATCCTATAAATATTGCTACCAATTTGATGACAAATCTTTGAGGCATTTTTTCAAACAGCTCACATCTTTTCTTTCCTTCACATTTTGCATGTGTTTCTACCCAAGTATTTCCAACTATAGTGTATCACAAAGATCTTGCATTGTGCTACAAAAATTCTATTTTTGGCTCAAATGGACAAGATTTTGGAAAAGTTTGTAGAATTTATTTATTACACAGGCTAATTGTATTTTCTTGAAAATCTAAAATCTTTATGACATTCATTTCATATAATCCTAGAATAATTATATTTCACTAAATAATGTCTCTACATTCACATTTTCTATATATGCTTACATGACCTATTTAAAGTATTCTTCAATATTTCTCTAGTCTTACTTCCCATGAAAAATAATTAACCTCCTTAGCTCTTGCAACATTTAGAACCAATGTTGTCTTCTTGCATTCAAAAGCCTTTGAAATTGTAGTAACATAGTAATGTAAATTTGGTCATTTGGAGATATCTCAGCTAGTGACATTTTTAAATGCTTGATTATCAAGTTTTATAAGATTGGAATTTCTATCAAGTGAACCAAAAAAGACAAATGGCATCTTTAGTTCTCATCTAGTAGTTTTTTTTAGAAAATTTGAACTTATATATTCATTAAGAATTGAAAGAAAGAGGCATCTTGCTGCAAAAAATGTGAATTTATGTTCGAATGAAGATCATTTTATTCTACCAAATTCTAAGGAAAATAGATATTTATCTAAGATTCAAACCATATCTCATCTTAATCACATTTCTAACATGCAATTTTAATTGTGAAATGAATTATGTATCTTATAATTCCATATCTAATTTTATAAAGAGGGTTTCAGTGGGGATGGCAAACATTCTTAAACATCACCTGGGAAAGCTTGATTTTGAGCCTGCTTATTAGCAACCTAAGAAGCTACACGATTTTAGCCCTCTACCAATAAAGGAAGGAAGGGAACATTTGGCCTCCACCATCTACATTTAGCTTGTATAAATATTATTAAAAATATGCTCCCAAGGACTATCACAATTGACATTAGCATCTTGAATAATCAAACTTATCGAGTGGCTAACAAATCGTTAAAAGAGATGAAGAGGCCATGGAAGCCAAAAGGAACCATTTGCAGAAGATTCATGGCCACTATGATTTCCAATGTGGGAGACTAAGCATCCATTAACATAATTTTGGAAATATGTGTGTTGTCATTTTGTGTAAAGACCATAATATATCCATCATCCTCAACGGAATGGGGATCATTAGTATGCAACATAAAGAAGGGATCACTACAAAAACTTCCTTCCCCGGATGTTTTTTCATGCAACCACACCATCTGCTGCTTCAAAATAAAGCTTTATAATTTTTCCCACTTGAGGAATCGGTGCACCTACAGTGGCCATGGTCAAGTAAGTATATTGGTTCTTTCTCCCTGCAAACTACTTGTTGATCACCCCAAACTCAAGAGATAGGGATGACACAAGTCTTCTCACCACTATGTCCTAATTGAGATTGATGTAAATATTTTCCTATAAGAAATTCCAAAATATGGGATAGGGTTCACCTTTTATTTTCCACAAATGCAAAGATCCAACAAGAGGGAAAAACCTATGAAGAAGGGGCAAGGAGAATAAGAAGTAGAGAAAACTGCAACATTTGAAAGTATTAAGAAGAGGAGCAAAGCCATTGGGAATGGTATTAAGAAGACTACCACTGCTGATTCCTAATGGCGAAATGTGATGAATTAATTTCAATTTAAAGTGAGTGTGAGTGGTGAGTTACAACCAAACGTTATAAGAAAGACCATTATAGTGCAACAAAAACAACACCTAACCTTCTGTTATACCAAATAACACTATTCCACTACCACAACCGATCAATTTTTTTCAAATCTTTTAACTTCCAATAATGTAACTGCTACTATGATAGCCACCATCATGATATCATGTTGATAATTCATTTTTCCATGTCATATTTACATGCATTCAACTGTTCATCTACCTATCATTTTTTGCATGAGGTGTTTTTGTTTACATAGATTGGAGGATGCCACTTTAGGATGCCTCTCGGCATAAGAAAATAGATTAAATTAAGAAAATTAGATATTAATTATGATAATGTTTAAAATAATAATAATTAAAGAGAAAAATTGCTTAAACTTGTAGTTGAAGAATAATTAGTATTTATTGAAGATAACCAAATTTTTATATTTTAGAATCTATAAATGTTCTAGATAGTTGTATATGTGGACTATACTCCAAAACATCCAAAATACATCAAAATCCAAAAACATTCAGAAAATTGTAAAGTCAAAATCCAAAACATCCAGAACACATCAAAATCCCTAAAAAGGTCAAAACATTGAAAAAAAAAAAGAACCATGTTGAACTACGTCTCTGAGCTTGAACATAGGAAAGGTCATCATTGATGTGCCCCCGAGACACCCTAGGTCAATCCTTTAGGAGTCTGTCACAATAAACTGACATTCCATTGAGTGTTCATGTCTCTCAACAATAAGTCAAGTCAATTGAACTATGTGGTCTTTGCATGTATAATGTAGGTAAGGCTCATTGATAAGCCCCGAGGCCCCTAGGATAGTCTATTAGGTTAGGTTCTTGGAAACTCAAAACCCCTAAACATTTGAAAACTCATAAAACCCCTAAACATTTGAAACTAAAACCCCTAAACATTTGAAAACTTGGAAAACCCCTAAACATTTGAAAAATTAGAAAACACAAAAACATTTGAAAAAAATAGAAAACCAAAAATATTAGAAAACATTCAAAAGACCTAAACAACATCAAATATCTTATAGAAAACCCTAAACATCCTTAAAAGATTGAAAACCAAAAACATTCACATAAACTTTTAAAAAGACCAAAAATAGCCTCAAAACATTTTAAAACACCAAAAACATTGAAATATTCCAAAAATACCCAAAACCATCCATCTCATCTTTTTTTCACCTACGATAAACCCTCATCCATAATAAATCAACCATCATCTTCAACCTTTGGCAAAACAAGTAAAAAGCAAGTATCACAAGTCATAAAGTGAGAACCTAATTATCAAAAACTAAAGTTTGGGCCATAGGTAAATGATTCAGTAGAGTTTGTATCAATGGTCTATCACACACCTAATCCTAATCAAACCATTTGATAAACATGTCCTAGGATGCATCCTTCTAAAAATGGACATCAACATCAAAAATCACCTTAGCTATCTTAAACTAGCAAGAGATATAGATAACACTGACTCTTTGTCTTTGATATTATCTTATGATTTATCTTATTGACCTATTCTAAGGAACTCTCGATGATTTATATCAAAATGATTTAGAGAGAAAGGAATGGGGCATAAATAATTATCTTTCATTTTTTGTTCTTGTGGGTATTCTTGTAAAATAATCTTGGCACATACTTGCTTAGTTGTGTGTAGGGAGGTTGTTTAGAGAAGATTGTTGACTATTGTCTATACTTTGGTCCGATATATTCTGAACTACTAAACTACGTTCTAACGAGGTTTCCATATGTCAAGGTGTGAACAAGAACTATTATTTGTTTGCAAAGTCAAAGTCTATTACATTAGATACAACACCATATTGTTCATCAATACCATGATGTATCATGCCTATGTGTTATATCAAACATAAGGAATGACATAAAATCCCAATCCCAAGATATGAGCAAATCATCATCTCTCTCATCACCATATCTAATAGTCTCAATGGACCAAGAACTTGTTGGACTTTTTGAATCAATCTTCAAGATCGATGGTCAAATCATTCATTTTATTCTTATATCTTCTTTCCACAATAACCTAGTATCATGAAAGTCAACAAAAATGTCATTAGTGCATCCATCCTACATCTGAAAAATCATCAACATACATGCATCTCGCATCATTACAACATATCACAATCCACTACATTATTATCATCATGTAAGTTGTTTTGAATAATATAGATTTGTTATTCTAAGCATGTTAATACATTGCATTATCATTCATCACATCCATGATCACTATCATTCATTACATCCATATCATGAACATTCATAAAATCCATACTATAAGCATCATCCATATCCATACATGCATCATCATGACATCATAAATCACATCATAAAAGTACACAAAAAAAGAAATGCATTCAACCATATCATTTGCATAAGCATATCATACCATAACATCCACCCCATAACATATCATACAAAGATACTAAAAAAATAAGATAACACATTCATTCATTGCATTGCATCGCATATCATAAACATTACATCATCACATATCACATATCTCATAAATAAAAGAAGTGCATCCATTCACATTGCATCCATACATAATCATAACACATAAACATATCATCATATCATATCATACATGCATCCATACATTCATAAAGCATGAAATAAAGTGCATCACATATTGAATCCCAATCATCTCATATATATATAAAAAATGACTATCATGATACAATATCTAAATTAGTGTATGAATATCAATCAAAAGTATAGTATCCATGAGGCTATAAAAAATGATCCCATGAATGTATATCTGTACAAATAATTGAGCGAATAATCAAAAAGTTTCTATAAAAGTAGCTAGCCCTGGTGGCTGCTTGACTCCCCTCTAATTGATGGTTGATCCTCAACCCAAGGAGGTGCTCTACTCTTTTGTGAAAAATTGGGCTACCTCATCACTTGAGAGACATCTATGTGATAATGCATGTAATAGTAAGCAGCCTCTGTGATTGCCTCCATGTACAAATGAGCAAAAACTGTTCACCCCTGGGAAGCTATTGTGACCACCTCAAGTTGTTGCCTCTGCCCAATCTCCTGGGCCAGTTGTAATTCTAGTTGCTATCACAACTAGACCTTGTGATCTCTTTGAGAAGTCATGTCATGTAGTTGTTGTTGTAGCCAATCCCTCTCTTCCTGCAACTAGTCTATCTTGACTATAAGAGTTTATATCTGAGCCCGTACCTATACATATAGCTATAGGGGTGGAGGAGGTGGTGGTGCCTCCAGAACCTGTCTATCTTGATGCCCTAGGTCTTGGTGACCCTGATATGGCTACTACTGTTGGTGCCCATCCCTTGGCACCTATACCTTGTCTTGCTCTGGCTGATCCTGTGCTCTGCCTCGACCCCCATCCCTGCCTCTGCCCTTGCCACCATCTCAGCCTCGGCCTCTCCCTCTACCTTGGCCTCTCCCTTTGCCTCCTTGGTATCCCCCTAATGGGTTTTTCAAGTGCACAAAATGCCTAAACCATGCATCATAACCTGGGGTAGTCCCCACATTTGATATGCCTTGATTATAAGCCCATGGTTGGGAAGCAAGCTATTGGAATTCATTGATTTCCACAATGGAATCAATCTGAACTCCCCACTACACCTCTCTCTATGATCTACCAAAGATTGTTTTATAGTAATTAGTGGGTACATCCTGTACCTCACCAAACTATCGAGCAACGCAGTCTGGAAGGTACTATTCTATCATAGTATGCTCCCTCCCCTGGAGGTAGCAAGTCTGTTGAGCGAAATACAATTGTTGTTGGTCATCATACCATCATGGAGCCTATAACCATTCCCTCCATTGAAAAATAGTCATGTCATCAATGACACAATGCCAACAAGGTAAACCTATAGGATCAGTGTGTTGGAGAGTCATTGGAACCCTATACCTGAAGGTGATGGGCTCCTCCTCGTGAATGTCTACTAGAACAACAAGGGGCCTCAAAACTGCAATATTCTCATATGCCCAAATATGGAGTAGTGTCACACTTACCCCGATGCTCCTACCCTTGCAGTACATTTCCCAATGCATGTCATGGTACAAAGAAGCAAGAAGAATTGGACCCCATGAAAACATAACAATCCTCCTAATCATCACCTCCCATGCCAACCCCTAGCTTAGATTGAAACCTCTACCTTGTTGGTCAGGGAAATGATGCCAAAAATAATTGCAATAATGAACAATATCAATATCAATATGTGAACCCTATATAGATCCAAATCAATCTAAGAGCTCATGAAGATGATGTTGTCTATGTATAGCAACAAACAACATGCATCTCTCCCAGCATATGTGTCATAGATGGCATGCTTTCTATGAATCGACAATCTCAAGATCTATCACATTACCTCATGTGTAATAGTGGCCTTGCCACTAGGCAAGTGAAATGAGGAGTTCTCAATGTGCCACCTCTCAATTAGTGTCGTCATCATGGCAAGGTGGGTCTGGACCTCAGGTAAGAAAGTGATGAAGCCTAACCCTAGCATCCCCAGCCGCTCCACTTGACATCATCAAAGTCTCTTTCTGCTACCAAAATGTTTGAATGGTGCTCTCACAACATCAATGGCAGTAGATTTCCCTGCATGCATCACACACACAACATCAATTTTCCAAAAATTTGGAAAACTTATCAAAATCTGAGACTTTGCATTCAAAAACATCAAAAGTGTTGCTGAAATCAATAGCATTGCTATATCCATTTCAGGGGTGTGTCACCAATTTAGTGATGCATTTCACTATGCTCAATAGTGAATCAACATTCACATGTGTCTCTATAATAAAAAAGAGGGGTGCATCACTATTTGGGCAGTGCATCGCCCACCGCAATTGAGTGACGCTAAACCAAAAAAGCCTATGTCGCTGTATTAAACTCATGACCCCTAAATCAAATGTGTCACCCAAGCAAAAAATGGTGGTGCATTTCTAAACAAAAATTGCACTACTAAAATATCAATAGTGACTCTTCCAATGCCTCTTGTGCATTGCTATATAGTGACACTCCTAAAAACCTAGTTTTGACGCGCTATTAAATGCACCTAAATGCAAAAATCAAGGCAAGTTTCGAGCCACTTACTTGGGGTCCTCCATCTACTCAGTGTTGGTACTCTTGAACTTGCTCCAAAAGGTGATGTGGAAGTACACAATGAGCCATCTCACCAAGGTGTCAAAGCTCTAAATGCATAAATATCTAAGGGATGAATGCACAAATGAATTGGAAGTGTAACCCTTCTCACCTATTTAAGCCAAAAAATTAGGGTTTCTTTTCCCTAATTTAAGCCAAAAGTTAGGGTTTTTACTTGTTTTAGCTATTTCCACCCTACACAACCTATTATGAGCTATTTTTTGTGCTTCTGGGGCCATTTTTAACATCCCGGGGCCTGTTTTAGCACATGAACCTATATTTTACCTTTGTCAAGAAATCAACCCAAAATTCAAAATTTCTACTCGATTTCTTGAAGGGGCAGGGAACCAGTTTATTCCTTCTGTTGGGGCAATAGTGGGGTATCCACAAATCCTTTTTTTTTTTTTTTTTGATCTAAGCAACAACTTTTAATTTGAAAGTGTTAGTCTTTGAACCAATGTAACAGGCACCTCGCTTCGAAGAGGGGCAACATGTACACACTTAAAAATGTCCTAAATGGTATCATGTACTTGAATTAGGTATATTAACATCATTTCATCTTGAAGCCCATCCTCTTTTCGCTTAATTGATTAAATTTTCCTAGCGCTATTTAATTAATTGCATCATTTCTATTAATCCTAATTGACCTAATTAGGTTAATTCACCCCACTAACATTTCATCTGTTTAGTTAGATAATACAATTTTTAATATATCCTAAGTCCTCTTATTTAATTAAAAATAACCCTAAATATTTAATTAAATATCATATCATCCTTCTAATGAATATCATATAATTCCCCTAATTTGCATAATTGAAACTTTGTTTTAATTATCAAATTATTAATTAATCTAATTCTCCCACTAGCAAGGGAATATCCTTTGAGAACATTCCTCCTTTGCACATTCCTCCAAAAAGGGAATATTCTCATGGAATATTCCTTCCCCTTTGCACATTAAATTTGGTTTTAATTAATTAAATATCTATTTTCCCTCACCCATGAGAATGTTCTCTTTCTTCACTCATTAAAAAAAGGGAATATTCCTTTTCATAACAAACTTTCAACAAAGCTTCTTATGTAAGTTTTGAAAGTATGTTTGTTTGGATGAATGTAAGCCCTTAATTAAATATCATCTTGCATCCACAACCCTTGATAGGAATCCATGATCCATGCCTCCATCTTCCTTCCATTTTGACTGTTGATTGATCCTTTTGATCCTGACCATCAATTTCATTTTTCCTATTGTATAAATAGAGCTTCCATCTATTGAATAGGGATCCACCTTTTCAAAGGAAACTTAAGTTGTTGAAAATCACATCGATTTGCACTCACATTTCATGTTTTAAAATAATTTTAGGTTATTTTACATGCATTTTTAGCTTAGCTTCCATTAATGGCTTCCATGGTAGCATAGGTGCATCAATTCAGCATACATTTAGAATAGCTTTGCATACACTCCCATCGATCATCATATTATTTATCATGCTAAAATAGCTTTCATCATGTTTTACAACACATCTTTGATCAATTTCATCGATTCTCTTCAATAGAACCAATTGAAACAAGCTCATTATCCAAGGGATTGGAAAAGGGTTTCTATTCCACACCAATGCAATACCACTCCCCCAATAGGATAAGTTTCAATGTCTTAGATTAGATGTTTATTGAGCTTTTGTGTTTTGAATGTTAGTTTTAATGGCTTCTTCATCTTTGTTTAAATTGAATCATCTTATTGGGACTGATGCATAGTGGCTTAATTATACTTCAAATCCTCATGGATCAAGTGTAGTTAACCTATACTACATCATCGGTCACACTATTATAGTTTAAGTAAATTTTTTTTTCCTCTCAATACTTCTATGACTATCCATCATGTGCTCTCACCATGCTCTTTTGGAGATCTTGATAACCAAGAAGTGGTTACAATAGTAAAAACATTGAACTTTTCCCCTTTTTTTGTAGTAGTATTTTTAACTTATTTTTAGATTAGAAACCTTGTAATGGGGTGATCCCACAAGACTGGTTTACAATTTTTGGCCAAACTGGACATTGAACTATTTTTTTTAACTAAATCTTCACTTTTGGGCACCTATAGCTACTAAACCATGAGGAATTTGAAGATGATGTGAACTAATGATTTGTAACATTTATTCTATAGATTCAAAATATACATTTTTTAAAATTTTTTGAATTAGATTGCATTTCTTTTTCCATCTTCAAAAATTTATTTTTTATCAGTAAACACCATTTTTAAGGAGTGATGGTCATCGTATACAACATAAGTTTTTTTCTATGAAGGATAACATCATTTTTTTTTTTAATTAAATTTGTAACTATGATATCTAACATGTTCATTTTGTTTCATTGTTTTTTATTGGATACATTTTTCTTTGTTAAGTTTTGAAGTCAAACCAATTACAACTTAGACATAGGGAAAATGTATACAACATAACTTCTTTTGTATGTATCAGAAATTCTTTTTTTCACCGGATCAGGACATCCAATACCTAGATGCGGACATATTTTCAAAATTGTATTTTGATAATCTACTATTTTTCACATGTGGAACAAAAGAGCTGATTTTGGTGAAAAATCATGTTTAATTAAACTAAAAAAATACATAATAAAACCAAAATATATTAAAATTATAGTTGATGGATAGCTCATTCAGGATGACCATCATCTAGTTGGGTATGTGAAGTCTCTCTATTTTTCATCCTCAACCCAAGCTTCGAAGGGAAAAATTTGTAGAGATTTGGTAGAAGAGGGGGAGAAAGGGGAAAAAAGGGGGGTTCTAGTGAACCAAGGTTCGCTAGAACCCCCCTTCTAGCAAACCCCCCTTTACATACAATTAAAAAATAAAAAACCATTAAAGGGGGGTTCACTAGAACTAGGGGATTCTAGCGAACCCCCTAAAATGTTTTCCATCCAAAAATGCATTTTTCCTTCCTCAACGGAATTGTAAACCAATTTTATGGGTTTACCCAATAGGGGTTTTAAAATAAGCCAAGAATATATATTGTTATGAGCATAGTTAGATTTCCCATATAGGTTTATAACTGTAGACAACTAAAATCTATCACACTTATTCATTTGCATTTATACTTACAACATGTCAACACCACCATCATGCCAATTAATTAATTTTATGTTATTAATCCCCCTTTTCACTTCACTAATAATACCACATCACTAATTAGCTAAATAATTTTTATTATTTAATTAATTAATCTATTTTCTCCATTTATTTAAAATAAATAAAAATTACTCCATTTTATCTATTTATTTAAAATAAATAAAAAATCAATTATCCAAATGTCCATCCATAATTATAAAATAAAAATAAATCGCCTACATCTTATCCATTCATTTAACAAAAAATCTTAACCATTCATTGAAAAGTAACAATAAATTCACCCTCATTAAATAAAGGCATCCAAAATTATCTCAACAATTCATTCATGACATAGAGAGAAACTCCTTCACTCTGTTCTAACACCATCTACTCACAATTTACAATTTTAAATGGATAATACTCTACAAACAATTTTCATCAAAAAATACTCTTCATTCAAATTTATTAGTCTAACAACCAGATAAAAAAATTCTAAATATTTTGACATTACAATTGGGAAAATTTATTTACAAAATTTCTACCCATAGTTGGCCTCACTATTTCTCTTAACCCTAAGACCTCTACTCAAAAATGCATATCTTAAACTCACATATATTGCACCTCTCAACATTCATAATCTACAAATTTCAATATCTTTCTAAATAGTGTAGCCTCCTCTATGTTATTCATGGCTAAAAGGATATTATTTTAAAGTTAATTCTCCTTCTATATCATTTGTGACCCCCTCCTTAGCATCCATTTCTCATCATGCTTGACCCCTTTCATCTTCTCCTATAGCCTCCTATACAACGCATTCCATATCTACAATACAATCAAGATTTTTATTTCAATTATACGCCACCCCTGTCACTTGAAAATTAATTGTTGTAATTCTTTCACTTCACATGATCCCTTTGTTGGTCATGATGCCTCTCCTTCACTCTACTTGGAAAACCATTTATTCTCCTTTCTTGTGCATGCCCTCCTTATATCTTCCTTTTCTCTTGCTTTCATAGATACCTTGCTTGTATGGCATAGCCTCTTTTCTATTGTTTGTTGGCCATTTTATATGGAAAAACCCCTATATCATCCTCTCAAGTTGTCCTGTGTAGCCCCTTTATCATTGTTTTATATGCAAGTTTTTTTAAATTATCAAATTATCCTTGCGTTGTGCATCCCTTCTCTCTAGCTTCTCTCCCTCTTCTTTTATTTTTATTGGCAACCCATTTTTTGCCTTGGGTTATGTTGACTCTTCCCATACCCATTCCCATTCTCCTTATTTTTCTTTTAAAATTTCTTCTCAATTCCTCTAGTCGGCCCCTCACATTCTCCTCTTTAGTGTCAATTTTCTTTTTGCATTGATTTTTTTAAATATTCGTTGGATACTCATGGATCTTGAGGAAGCACGAGGTGTTAAAACATTCAAGAATCATTAATCGTTTAATTTCAAAAATGGTCAAACTAGAAATGGAAATGGAGATGAGACATTTTTTCAAATGGAAATGACAAAAATGTCACTTTGATCCATTTCCCAACCACAATGCCAAACCAAAAATGAAAAATAAAATTGGTTGATGTTGATTTCCATATGCTCGGGATGCTCCTGCATAAAACAAATTGGGTAGAAGTTTGTGAGAATAGGCTTACAAATGTGGAGTTAAGTAGTTGAACTACTATTCCAGGTTGCAACCAACTTGTAGCGAACTCCATCACTAATTTTTTTCTCAAAATTAATTATTCTTCCTCTTTTTCTATCATCTCACCAAAATTGACTTCATACTCTTCCAACTAATCTACTCACCATTCCTCCTTTCTCTTGTTATCTTACATCCACCATGTGCCATCCTCCTCTACCAAATTATTCCTCCTCTTTTCTCCTCATTTGTGGGATCCATCCCATCATAGCAGGTGCTGTCATAATAGTGGTTTACAATTCACGAGAAGGAACAAATTTTTTAGCTAAATCACATATTTTTAGAAAAATATAATGATAGAAGCCTTAAAAGTTCATTTTAAGTTCCAATTGAAGAGGGTTTGATCAAATCACCTTAGATCAAACCCCCTTGGATAGAACCTCGCTAGTTTTAAACCATACCTATAAATGTGTCTCCTTTACACCTATCAAAATGCTGATAAAATCACTTTTGATTTAGATTTTGGGGGATCAAATGAATTCATTTAAAATTTATTTCAAATGATTATGGTATTCCTCAGAACAAGCTATCCAATGAATATAATTTTAATATGTTTTGGTTTTGTTATGTATTTGTTTTTTAAGTTTATTAAACATAGGTTTTCATGAAAATGAATTTCTTTGTTCTTCACATGTGGAAAATAGAAGATTATCAAAAAAAAATTGAAAAATAGTGCACGGATATTGAAGTCCTTGATCGAACAAAAAAAATAAAATAAAATTTTGATATATACCAAAAAAATTACGCGTTATACGGTCATGCTGTGTTTGAATTGTAATTCATTTGACTTTGAAACTTGATTAGGAAAAAATATTAAATAAAAAACTATCTAACCAAAATTGGAAGCACTAGATATTAGGGAATACAAATCTAAATTTGAAAAGAGTAAAATTTTATCCTTCATGGAAAAAAAGTTATGCGTTATATGAATTGTTACTCACTTTTTAAAAATATTGTTTTCTGAAAAATCAATTTTCGTGGGAGATAGAAAAGTGCAATTTGATTCCAAAATTTTGAAAAAATATTTTTTAAGAATCTGAGACAAAATTTGATGAGACTCTAGTTTGCACCATCTTCAAATTCTCACTGATTTAGCCGCTATATAGGTGCCCCAAATGTGAATTTAGTTAAATAATAATTTAGGTGTCGGTTTGGCCAAAATTGTAAACCACTATTATGGGATCACCCCTAACCAACCACCTCCACCAAAAGCCCTCACAATCCATATCACCACCTACAACATCCTCACCAAAATTTGTATCTACTACTCCATGGAAATTAAATATTTTCACACATTCTTCTCCATACTCTTCAATAGAAAATGAAGAAAAAACACTATCATCACAAAATATAATGAAATTCACCTCATTCTTCTCCATGGCTGCAACATCATCCTTTGTTGTGACATCTCCCACATCATCATCAACTGTAACATTTATTTCTTCACCCTTCACTTTGACCACAACTATATCTTCATCCTCTATTGTTATCTTCTCTTTGTTGATCGCTTCTTCATTTTCCTTCATCTTCTTATCTTCTTCATGTAAATTTATAGGGGCTATTGTCACATATTTCTTCTTCCCTCTTGGGATGCAACACTCATTTCTTCTACTTTTCTTTTTGTTGTCCTTGTTCTTCTTCTCGCTTCTCTTTACTAATCTCCTCTCATATTTTCTAATATTCTTCTCCAATACATCTATCCTAGCCTGGATCTTCCCCACTTCTTTACAAACTATCTTTTGATCTCTTCAAAAAATTATTTTCTATTGAACACATTAGATACTAGAGGAAAGGGTGAATTAGTATCTTCAAAAACTAAAACCCTTCCAAAATGCAAATTTCTTAATTAAACCAAACAAACTTAACCAAATTAGTAGTAGTTAAAGATACAACAATTCAATCTTTAATCATATCAACAACAATGAAAGATAAAATAAGGAACACACATACACAAGATGACACCAAATTTACAAGGAAAACTAAATAAGGGAAAACCATGATGAGAGTTTACTCACAATATATGAAGCTCACTACTTACAAAATAGTCTCACTACCAAAAGACTTGTAGACTAAGGTGCACAACCTTAGGGAAAGATACAAAGGACTTGAAAACCAAAGAGAACAACTCCAGAGGAAGATACAATTTATAAGGACCTGATGAGATTCATTATCTCAGAGTAGAATACATGAAGATTATGAAATTTATAATATTTGTCAACACAACATTGTACTGACTAAGGCATTAAAGCATATCTGATATTTTCTTCCACACACTTTCACACTTCTTCTATGAGATATTCAATAAATTCCACACACACACACACACATACACATGCTTGCTTATTGCATTTGAAATGTTCTTATATTTATATCCACCACAAGACCTCAAAACATCAATTAGGTTAGCCAAAACAAAGATAAACAATGATTTCAACAAGTTGACCACAAAAAAAGTGTGGTCCTATCTAGGGGAAAGAGAGGACCTAAAAAAATCTTATTGCATCTTCCAATGTGATCCCAAATAATTCACATATTGGTGCACACCAACCCATGTAGATGAAATGTGAAGCACATAACTAGTTAGCCCAAAAATATAACTTCAATTGAATTTAATCAATGTAGTTCTAACCAAGATAGGTTAGGACCCAAATTCATCTTAACACAACTTCATATGTTGGGGAAATCCATCAAACACAAAGCACAAGCAATATGACAAGCCCTATCATCCAAATACCCACAAATTACCTAGAAGACCAACTCAAACACAATACAATACCAAAAGAGATCAACCACTATTGTGTGAATCACAAAGGGATATTCCTTGAAGATCCAACAACATCTTTAGATACTCATTTTATACTATCATGCCACCAACAACTACCACAACCCAAATGTAAAGCTCAAAAAACTCGCTTACTAAACAAAGTATTTTCAAGAACAATGCACATTCCAAGTAAAGAAAAAGTGAAACATGTATATAACATTAACTATCCATAAATGCTCAAAAGAAAGTCCAATAATAAATTTCATTTACATTCACAAAGATGGTACTACAATACATCTATTTCAATGTTACATCAATACATCTCTGAAGTAAAGTTACATTTAACAAATTGGCTAAGTAAGCCATACAAAGTAATACAAAGAGTACATCCATAGCATGAAGATTCTCTTATCCTCAACCATCTTGACACCACCAGTCTTCTTGCAAGATGAGGCAA
>VDFB02308506.1:0-17733 GCA_007258455.2 Sequoia sempervirens | reverse complement strand
GGTCCATTCACTACATCCATTCCTTCAAACAACTTCACCACACCTCTCAATCCCAATGCCAGTAATAATCCATCCTATCCTCATGTGCCCACACAATATTTTTTGAAGGGAGGACAATCTGATTCCTCTAAAGGAAAGACCATTGATGAAGGCAAGGAGAGGTTGGTGAATCACCCCAAGGATGTTCATGCTGATATGAACATGGAACAATTGGGTGACTATGTGGCCGAAGAAATCAAGAAATTAAAGGTAAGTCTTTCTGCTTTTGAGTTGCTAAGAGTTCCTACTATCAAAAATACAGTTTTAGGAGCTTTTAAAACAAATGTAGTTCATCAAGATAGGGCATCTAGTGAAGTAGTTGGGAAGAATTTTTGTTCACAAGCACCAAAAAATCAAATCCAAGCACAACCAATAGATAAAGGGAAATAAAAGGATAGGAGTCAAGTTGCACAAGCTGATACCTAGCTAAGTTTATTCCAACACAAGACATAAACCCCTCCTTTCTTGATTTATGTTCGCCTCTTTGGGAAGAACTTACACAATTTCCTTCTAGACTCAAGGGCTTCCACAAATGTTATACCTTTTGCTATCTATAGAGCCCTAGGTATTACTCCTACAGCCTCTCAATAGAAAGTCACTCAGTTGGACAAGACAAAGGTGAATGTGGTGGGAGAATTAAATATGATTCCTATGCAGATTGCATCAGATCCTAAGATTCAACAAGTTATCAATATTTAGGTGGCAGGCATTCCTAATGCTTATGGTATGATCTTAGGCAAAGATTTCACTAAGGCACTAAATGGGTATGTGTCAACCGATCATTCCCTTATGCGACTCCCCTTGAAAGGAGTACTAAATCAAATCAGGATTGAAAGGGAACCTAGAATGAAGTATGTAATTATTGAATACCATAATACTTCAAATGAGATATTAGTATCAGAAGTCAGTTTGGGGAATTATGTATTGGCAGCCCCTATTTTAGAGTCATATACAAAGGAAATTTTTATGTTGCAGAGCACACCTAGTGAGCTCACATCAAAATCTAGTAGCATTGGACCAGTGGTTGAACCAATAGAGGAAGGTGATGACCAAGAAGATGGTCAACTCAGCTTGTTGGATAATTTTCAAGAGTTCATCCAAAAATGTATAGAGGATCAAATTCAATTGGGTAGAGATATGAATTTTGAGGAGTTACTTCTTCCGAATTGGTGTAGATTCCATAATGCTCCCCACTCATAGCTGGAATGTTGCCTATGCTAGAAAATAGTGGAGTAGATACAAAGATGCATCAATCCAACCCCAATTGTCAAGATAAGCGTGCAAAGTATCCAAGATGATCCCAAAGGTAAAAGTATAATGCCTTCTAAAGAACCTCCTAGTAGTAGCAAAACTAAAGACAAATCAAGAGGATCAGGAGTTGCTAGCTGTTGGACACTTAGATTTGATGGATCCAAGTCAAAGAAAGGTCCTGGAGCTGGATTTGAGCTGATCAGTCCTAAAGGTAAAACCTTTTTTGCTGCTCATAGACTCCAATTCCACTATACTAATAATGTTACTGAATATGAAGCTTTGATTCACGAATTGCTGATGGAATTAAGAAAGAAGGTTAAAATTTTGCAAGTGTTTAGAGATTCAGAGTTGGTAGTTAGGCAAGTTAGAAAGTAGTACTCATGTCACAATAGAAGGATCACTAATTACAGACATAGAGTTTGGGATCTTATTGAGGGGTTTGATGCTTTCAACATTCAATTGATACCTCGTAGCAAGAACCAAACCGCAAATTCTCTAGCTTAGATAGCCAATACATTACAACCCTTGTCACTTTCAGGCTTGAAGAAGTTTACTGTGGAACTCACTCCAGTGCCATCGGTGCCTGACAATGTAACTAATTTTTAGGTGTTTGAGGATGACAAACACATTCTTGATTTTATTACATGTTTTGATGTGTTTACTTCTCAGATAATTGATGAAGTGGAGCCTCAGGAAGCAGAGATGGATCTAGAAGGAGTCATCAACCTGAAGACCAACACTATTCCAAGGGGGATGGTGCAATATGAGAGAATTTTTGATTTGGATAGGATAAAAGATCAGGAACAACAAGCTAAGAAAGAGTCCATTAACAGTTAGTGTGATACTTATAATATGGGGACTCTAGACAATGTTAAGAAAGTTTTTATTGGCAAGGTGCGTAATCCAGAGGAAAGGAGAGGAATCATTGATGTGTTGCACACATATCGAGATGTAATAGCTTGGAGTTATGAATATTTGAAGACGTATGATACTTCAATTATTACACGTACCATTCCTCTCAAGCTAGGTGCCAAACCATTCAGACAAAGACAAAGACCAATCAATGCCCTGTTGGAACCCATCATTCAGAAGGAGGTACAAAAGTTATTATCTGCTCATATTATATTTCTAGTTAGCCACTCAACTTGGGTTGCTAACTTGGTCCCCGTAAGAAAGAAGAATGGAGAAATCAGGCTTTGCGTGATTTCAGAAATCTCAATCGTGCATCAAAAAAGGACAACTATCCATCCCATCACTAGATGAAGTGCTACAAATTGTTAATGGATCCCAAATGATGTCCTTTCTAGATGGATACTCTAGGTATAATCAGGTCATGGTACAATATGAGGATAGGTACAAAACTGCCTTCACCAAAAAGTGGGGGACTTTTGCTTACAGGAGAATGACTTTTGGGCTAATCAATGCTGGAGCAACTTTCCAAAGCGCTATGGATATTGCCTTCAAGGACATTATTGGTAAGTGCATCATTATTTATATGGATGATTTAACAGTCTTTTCCAAGAAGCTAGGTGATCGTATTGTAGACTTGTGCAAAGTATTCCAAAGGTGTAGGGAATTTGGCATTTCACTTAATCCAAAGAAGTGTATCTTTGGAGTCATTGAAGGGAAGCTGTTAGGACATGTTATCTCAGAAAAAGGTATCTCTATTGACCTAGAGCGAGTAGAGGCAATATTGAAGATCCAACCCCATACAATTAAAAACTAAATGAAATAATTCTTTGGAAAGATCAACTTCGTTGGAAAGTTTATCACTGGATTTGCAGAAATAGTTAAACCCTTGAGTGCAATGCTGAAGCAAGATGCAAAGGTTGAGTGGAGCACAAAAGCAAAAGAGGCTTTTGCAGAAATTAAGAGGGCAATAGTTGATGCCCCAATATTGGTGAATCCTAATTATTCCAAACCTTTATATATATATTCTTTTGCATCAGATCACTCTTGTGTTGGTATGTTAACCTAGAAATCTGACCAAGGAAATGAGCATCCTATAGCTTTCATGAGTGCTCCTTTAAAAGATGCAGAATTGAGATATCCCAGTGTAGAAAAATAGGCTTATGCTTTGGTTAGAGTAGTAAAGAAATTTAGGCACTATATCTTAAGGAATAAGGTCTTTGCAATAGTTTCCGACCCTACAATTAAGCTTCTATTGATGCAAAATGAATTGGGAGAATGAAGATCTAAGTGGGTGACAATGTTACAAGAGTATGTTATTGAGATTTGGCCTATGAAACTACTAAGAGGACAGGGATTAACTAAGACAATGGCTGAAATGGGTCCTGATCTCATAGCCTGACACTATCACCTTCAAGATGTTTTCCTAGGTGGATGGTATGATGACATTATCTACTATCTCTTAAATCAACAATGTTCTGATAATCTCAATATAGTGCAACGGAGAGCTCTGCGTCTAAAGAGTGATAGCTTTATGATGAAAGGGATCATTTTATACAAGAAGAATCATGAAGGTGTTTACCTTCGCTGCCTTGGAAAAGAGGAAGCTGAGAGAGTGAAGGTTGAATTCCATGACAAGTATGGCACAGGCCATGGTTCTACACCAGCTACTACAACTCAGATTTTGAGGGTAGGCTATTACTGGCCCACTTTGTTCAAGGATGCAAACAACCATGTGAGGACTTGCCATGTGTGTCAAACTACAGCAAGTAAGGAGAAGTATGGAAATCTTCCACTTCAACCAGTCATAGAGGTAAAACCATTTGCACAGTGGGTTTGGACTTTATTGGTCCAATCAATCCACCTTCCTCTATAGGCACAGGTACATTCTCACTATAATTGATTACTTTACTAGATGGACTAAAGCTCTTACTTGTAAACAATGCACTTCTGAAATGGTAATCAATTTTCTATAATTAGGTATTATCAATCACTTTGGTTTCCCATTTGCTTTAGTTTGTAATAATGGTCCTGCATTTGCTTCGTTAAAATTTTCTAGTTGGGATTTTGATCATGGAATCATTGTTAAGTTTGCCTCCAATTACTACCCACAAGGAAACGGTCTGGCTAAGTCCTCAAGTAAGAATCTTTTAACAACCATCCGTAAATTGTTAGAGAGGAACCCTAAGGATTGACATACCCAACTCAAATTTTATCTTTGGGTAGATCACACTAGACATAAGGCCTCTCTAGGAGCCTCTCCTTATCACCTTGTGTATGGTTTGGAGCCAGTATTCCCAATACAACTTAAGATCCTCACTTTGCAATGTATCAATGATTACTATGATGAAGGGGATAAGTGTTAGGCCCATTTTGATGAACTTCTACACCTTGAAGAGAAAAGGGATGAAGCCTTAGAAAACTTTGCTAAACATTAGGGTGTCGTCAAGAGATGGTTTGATAGGAGATCCAAGGTGAAAGCCTTTAGAATCTCTGATTTGGTTCTCTATTAGGATAAAGCACATGATAGAAAAGGGGAGCATGGGAAATTTGATAAGCTTTGGCTTGGCCCCTACCAAATTTTAGAGATAATGGGAGGCAATTCTTTCCGTCTGAAAACTCTCACTAGAGAGGATGTCTCGTTGCCTGTCAATGGGCAATATTTGAAGCATTATTTCCAGTCCTGAGTTGCTTGTAGCTCTTCTCCTGTAAATAGTTAGGTTAGGTGTTGGTTTCTTCTCCTTTGCTTTGTGTTTTTTTTGTTTTCTTCTTTTGGATAGTATAGGTTTGCTCTAGTTTAGGTTAGGTTTGTTTCTATTTTTGCTTTTGGTTTTGGGTTCCCCTGTTTTCTTCTGGGCATGTTGCACTTGAATAGCAATCATTACATTATCAAGGATTGTTCTGAGTATTTTTTTTACAAAATATAATCATCCTTCCAAATTCAGTTGGTGGAAATCCTTTACTTGGTGTCACGTGTGTAAATGCTTGAAGTGGATGAGTCACTGGGATAAGTTAAATCTAGAATGTGATTGGGTCTTACACTTCTAAACACATCTTAAGAATTTCAAGGTTGTTAAAGGTTCCCTATGAATTTTGGTCAAGTGAAAAAACTTATTTCTGCTCCAATGCCACTGTGGTTCTCAACCCTGAGTGTGAGCTTCATTGCTTACAGCATGAAAAGGAAAGTTTAAAAAATCCTAAAAGAATATCAAAAAAAGAAAGAAAAGAAAAGAAAATATTGAAAATCAAAAGTGAATATTCACCTCATCAAGAGTATCCAAGTATCTCTATTGGGGCTATGGACACCTGACTGGAAATAGAGCTATGCTTGGGAGGGCCATAATGATAACCTCATCAGGGTTATGGATGCCTAACTGGCAGCGAGGTTGTATCCAGGATTCTTTTAGAGTTAGAACCTTTATGTAGCTTAATTAGACTGAGTTTGGTTCCAATAGAAATTGAGGGAGGGGAATGAATACATTTGCACACACTTCGACCCCGACACAAGAAGGGCTTGCTTATTCATGGACCTTGAAACTCTTTTTGTGGTTGACCAAATGCGAGGATTGAAACCATAGATTCTGGGTTCTTGATTCCAGTTTGTCATCGAAATGCTTTGGAGCATTTTCCTAGTAGGAGTCACCACTTTTTGTGCAATTTTTACACACACGCCTTGCTAAAAGCGGGGACCCTCTTTTCTTGCTTTGTTTGTTTCTTTGTTTTCGTAGGGTCCTAACTTTGTCCCCTTAAGGGATAATTCTTTTGGTTTTGGTCTTGTTTCACCTATGTGCTTAACGTTCAATCTACATTTGAGATGCCCTTTGCAACATTTGAATGATGGCTTTGCTCTTAAGAAATGGATCCACACTTAAAATTTTGGGTTTGAGGCAAAATTGGCTAAGTTCTTATAAAAGTTCTGTAATTTTGAGGTACCTCGGATTACCTGAACCTTAATCCAGCTGGGTAATCCGAGCTACCTCGGATTACCCGAGTCCAAGCCCTTATTGAATTTTTGAGATTCCTTCAGACACACGTAAAAGAATTTATTGCTCACAATTAATGGGTTTAAAAGGTCAATTTGGGAATAAATTGAGAAATAATAGGTCATTTGGTCATTTCACATTCTTGAGAGCTCTTCGCCATCTTGCATTCGATTCAAGAATCCAACGTCGGGTGTGTCTGCTCTGGTCATCATTTGAAGGTTATGATCTTTTTATTACTGGTTTTTGATCGAGTTTTCCTTTGGTTGCATGTCATTTCAAGGTATGATTTTGATTCTTTTCATATGGTTTTGCCTTATTTTGAACTTCATTGTTGCATTTCTGTGTGGTATAACCATTTGGGATTGGGTTTTGTCCATTCATTGAGGGCTTATGGTTCTTTCAAGAATTTTATTCTAAACGGGTTGAAATAGGGTTTTGATTTGAACATTTTTGGTGAATAAAACTTGTCAAACACTCTCAAACTCACTCGTTGAATTCTTTTCCATGATTGATATCTAGATTTTGGAGTGTTTTCATGCTTTGAAAGTTAGATCAAAACCCTAGTTGTGAAACCCTATTTTGATGCTTGTGAATTTGGTAAGAATGATAGATGTTTGAAATTGTGAAACGAATTGTCTGATTGAAATCCACTTGTGAAATGTCAATAATTCAGTCTTAAGAGGATTAGGAATTCATCTTTTATCATTTCGAAGAAACCAAGATTTGATACTTAGCAAAAAATTGCAAGCCTGAGCAAAATTCAAAAATTCAGAGGTAGCTAGGGTTTTCTGAGTTATAATCCACTTGGAGAATCCGAGTCCTGTGACCAACCTTAATCTCAAACTTGGTGGGTGAAACTTAGTCAAATTTTGAGCTTATTGTTCCTTCAGTGATTCCAAGTGGGCTCAGATTACCTGAACGTTAGTTCACCCATGTAATCTGAGGTCCCTAGAAATACCCGAGCCCCATGAATGATTGAACTTCCAGTGCATAAAAATGACTTGAACTTCGAATGAAAGCAATTTACCAAGTACTATCAAGATTATTGATGATTAAATGTAATCGAATGCAATGATGAACTTCATCCACTAAGGATTGTGGAGGATTTTAAGGAAAAATGTGAACAAGGTGCAAAATTTAGGAAATCCAAGCTAGCTCGGATTACCTGAGGCGTAGTCCAGCCAGAAAATCTAAGACTACTCCGATTACCCGACCTTCATCTGCTGGTCTTAGATTTCAAGAACAAATGATGAATGAGCTTGTACATGATGGTTATTTGACATTTATGGTTGAATTTGCATTAAGCTTGAGCATGATTCATTCTTTCATTATTACTTTGAGCTCATATTGGTAATTTGCACTTAATCATGTCATTGAACTTGTATTAACAAATCTTATTCAATGAATGACATGGTGTAATGTGTTATCTGCATTTGGCTAATTTTGGCTTTTCTCTAACATATGCAGGCTGAGGTTAGTCCTAACAAAACCACCAAGTCAAAGCTACTTTAGTGCAAGAAGAGGTTAGGAGAAGACTGGAAAGGATGAAGTATGAATTCAAGGGCATTTGGCTAGAGGCCAAGATTGCTTCTACATGGTCAAAGATTGTAGATACAAACATGGGTCATGTGGATTATGATGACTTTTAGTAGAGTATGTTTGGAAAGGCTCCCACTCCATTGGCACAAATCATTACTCACACTAGATTTGCACAAGTGGCAGGATTCCTTCCAACACAACTATGCCCTGAGTTGGTCTTGGAATGTGCAAAACACTATGACTCTAAGACAAGAATCATAATTGGGCCACAAGGAGGAGTCATGGAAAATTTAACTAAAGATTCCATTGAAGAGGTCTTCAACATTGCCTCTCACAACAAGCTCATTGATGAAATCAACATTGGGGAAGCAATCGAGTTCTATGAGGAAGACCCCAATAGAGCTTTGGAAATCATGACCAATGCATGGATATTGAAATGTGAGCCACACTACTCAAAGCTAACCAAACAACTACATAGAAGTGAATTCAAGCTAGAGTATCATGATATCATAACTCTTTTGGGTAGAGTCATGGGAGTGGAAGAAGCTCACATCTTTAAGAATTCGATGTTCCATCCCATTACATAAATTGCGGCTATAAGGCATTATCATTGGACAAGAATCATAAGCAACAATCTGGATGCCCAATTGAGAGGTGTACAAGAAACCAACAAGTTCACTATGACCTCTTATCTTGTCTACATGTTGGCACACAAGACCAAGTACAAGGGTCTTAGCTACAAAGGAACCATAGGGAAAGAAAAAATATGGGATGTCTACCCACAGTTACAACACAAAACATTCAACTACAGAAGAGCTAATGATTCCTTTTCATGTATATTCCAAAAATTTTGTAGGATGCTCTTCATATCAATGTTTCTTCTGATGCTATGGATTTGATTAAGCAATATGGTCAATGGTTCATTAAATTCTAAAGGTTCGCATACATCTGAGTGCAAGGATCTCCAATTGTTCCTCTCATAATACCCAGGTATCCAACCAACAAACTTCTAATGTTGGAATTGACAACACAAATGGTAGGCTTTGAGGAAATCCTATAGTAGGAGGTGAAGAAGAAAGGATTGGGATCAAAATTCCCACTGAGAATGGGAACTTTGGAAGCCTACCCTTCTATTCAAAGTGCTCAAAATTATGAGAAGGAGATTGCACAATTTGAGTTGTTTTCTCATACCAATAGGAATAATTTTGATCCATATGGCAAGGCCATGAAGCAAGCCAATAGAACTTTTAGGCATAAAGACCACATTGAAGATTATTGGGCCAACTATTGGGATGAATTTGAGGCCATAGGGAGAAGATTCTCAAGGTTTCCTTTGAAATCAATTAGATTATACAGAGTTCTAGAGGTGTTTGATCAGGTACAGGATGATGCTGCAAACCTGCTGCAACACCATAATTTTGAACCATATAGGAACATGCCTCTCCCTCCAATCAATTGGTCTGAGAAAGAAATAACAGATTTGGATCAAGTCATCGAGCCTCTAAAGAAATACTCTAGATTATGGGTAAAGCACAAGGTGTTAGAACTGGAAGCTGAAGGAACAAAATTCACCTATGATTTGATGGGAGACATGGATTCTCAATCTGAAGAGGAGGTTGAAGTAGGTGGAGGTGATGAAATTGCTAAACCTCATGAGGAGGAAGTCCATGAAGAAGCAGATAAACCACTGCCTATTAAGAGGAGAACCAGAAGACAGGCGCAAGTAAAGCAAGGAGAGAAGCCATCTCCTAAAATTAAGAGGGCTCCTCAAGTTAGCAGTAATGTAGAAGAAGGTGAAACCTCACAACCAGTGAGGAAAAGAATAATAATCACAAAAAGGAAAAAAGCTGCCAAGGAAAAGAAAGGTAAAGTTGCTACGGATCCTACTTCTACAACAAAGGTTGTTGATTTGGAAAGTCTAGGGGAGAAACCCCAAGTGTATGTTAGGAGAAACTCCTCAAAGAATAAGGTCTCTTGAGTAGAAGAGGTGAAAGCTACAGAGAAAGAGGTGCAAGATGAAGAGGCACCTACCAATGATATGGAGAAGAGAGAAGCTACAGGAAATAATTCTCCCATTCCTTCTCCTCATCAAAATGTACAAGTTTCAGAGGAAGCAGTTCATGAAGAAGGAAACATATCCAACAACCCCAAACAACCAAATGAAGAAGAAGAGGAGGTTTCTACCCCTGAAAGTGGAGAATGGAGAAAATTTGTGCAAGAGATGAAACAATCTACTTTAGGGGTAGAAAGCAAGAATATAGAGTCTGAAGTAGTCCAGGAGAAGGCATCTAAGTCTCTAGAGAGGGTAATCATTGATGAGGAAGTAGTTCATGAAGAAGGAAACATATCCAACAACCCCAAACAACCAAATGAAGAAGAAGAGGAGGTTTCTACCCCTGAAAGTGGAGAATGGAGAAAATTTGTGCAAGAGATGAAACAATCTACTTTAGGGGTAGAAAGCAAGAATATAGAGTCTGAAGTAGTCCAGGAGAAGGCATCTAAGTCTCTAGAGAGGGTAATCATTGATGAGCCAGAGGATCACCTTGAGGCAGGGGAGGATAGGTAGGAAGTTGTTGATAGTCCTCATCAGGACAAGGAAGAGCAAGAAAATCAACCATAAATGGAAAGAAATGTTGAAGAAAATGTGGTTGATAGTCCAAGTAAGGAGGTGAAAATTGAACAATCCACTGCTCCTAAATGGTTAGAGAAAAGGCTTAGTAAGAAGCCAATAATTGTACAAGAGGAAGCCCCAAGCTAGGACAAGTTGCTTGAACAATGGGGGTAGCTAAAGCAAATAAATAGAGCCAGGATAATCTCTAAGATGTAAAAAGATGAATTCAATAATAGGGTTATACATGTGGCAGTCCTTGCAGGAGACAAGTTCAAAGATGAGGTTAGGCCATCTCACTATAAGGTGCAAAATATTAATTTGGGGTCAACTATCAAGGAGCAAGAAAAAGAGGAATTCCAGGAATCTTCTCAAGCAATTTTGAGGAGATTAGACAGAGAGACAAAGGAGAAGGAAAAGCTGCAAAAGCAATTAAATGATGTTTATAAATATGTACAACATTTGATGAAGCCTCTAAAAACTGTTGGGAGTGAAGGAACTATTCCAGACGGATTGCTACCTAAGGAGGCAGTTTCAGAAATTGAAAGATTAAAATCCTCTGTTCGCAACACTCATAACTGGCTTCAAGATGTTAGTAGCAGAGGGGATGAAGCAATTGAACAAATTCTTAAGATTTATACCAATTCTTATGATTTGCTTGAGCATACTTCACAATTTGTTGCAGATTGTAACAAGATTGATGAGTCAATTGCTAATGAGTTGAAGAAAATTCTGCAGATACCTAAGGATGAATTGGCCAAGTTGGATATCTTTTCTTGTGATGAAATTGGAAAGGTGAAGGAGTGGATTGAAGTTTGGAATTATAGGAAGGAACTCCTCACAAAAGCTTTGAAGAAAATCATGAAATTACAAGAAAAAATGAAGGAGATATACAACAATTGTATTAGTTTCCTTGAGATAATGACTGGAAGGAGAAATTTTAGCCATAAAAATATGAACATTGGTAGATTGTAGGGATGGTGGCATGAAATCTATGCTCCCTTTGATAGTGCTCCAATTAAAAAGGAAAATATAGAAGATGCAACAATATATATTTCAAAACTAGACAAATATCATGAGTTACAACTTGAATGGAATAAGGTAATGCCCCAATATTTGGAGAAATTTAAAAATCATAAAACTAGAATCAAATTTATTCCGGTTCCAGAACCAGAAGATATGAAAGAAATATTGGAGAAGGTGAAATAACTATCCAATAAATTAGAAGCTGGCAAGGAGGGAGAAAATAATCAACAAGTAACATCCTAGAATTTTGTGCCAATCATGTGACAATTCAGCTGGAGGGTGACCTCAATTTTTGTGCAAGTAAAGAAATATTTTGGAAGGACCCAAGCCGACCTAGATGAAGTTTAAAACATGAAATGCAAATTTTATTTTTGTAAACCCTAATTGGGCCTACCAAGTAAAAAAATCTCTATAAATTGAGGCTCAAGCTTCCTTTGTAATGGTTAGAATTAGTTAAGACATAGTTGCTAGAGTTGTAGTTGAGTTAAGAGTTAACATTTTCTGTGAGTAAGTGTTGCTACATTGAGAATACATGAATTGTTGCAAACTTAGGTGATTCAATATAAGTAAAGACATTGTTCTTTGGTGCTCTTTCTTGTGTTGCTTCACTTTGCATGGTTCTTGTTGTTCCAAATCTGTAAGATTGCTTTGAGATTATTAGTTACATGTTAGATTTTAGATTTAGAGGTGATGCAATGGTGTTGATGGTTTAATATTTGAAGTGTTTGAGAAATCCTTGGTCCATAATTTTAGCAGTTTGTTGATTGTAAGTTGTGTAAAGTTAGCCTGGGCCTTGAATTTGTGTGCTAAGTTCAATTATGGGTATTTATTCATTTGAATTGAAAAAATAGGGTTGATTTGGGTGAATGCGTCATGATCTGAAAATCTTTAATTCCTTAGAAGATTGCACTATTTCTGTGAGATTGCAGGTTTGATTTGGGTTAAGCAGAAATTAGTTTTGAAGGATTGGTCCACTTTGAGTGTTTAATCATTTACATTGTTGGTCTTAGGAATTAGGTTAGTTTTAAATCTCTTTAAGCCCTTATCTTTTGTTATTTCTTTTGAAATTCGAGTTAGGTTTTAGGATCAAAAGTATCACCAAATTGCAATATCTGATAAGTCTAAAGTTTCAACATTTGTTTTGTAAGGTCCCTTATAATTACCAGCATTTTCACATTTATCATTGAGTTGTTTTTGCATTGTCAAGACCTGACATTAGAGACCTTGGGGTTATCTCTTGAGGCTTGTTGATAGAGATTTACCTTTCAAGAGAGATAGGATACTTGTATTCTGTCTGAGTTGTTATTGTGCAAAAAACACCATCAACACATAGGAGGTGGTTAAACCATGTCACAGAGACCAAGTGTCACATTGGCCCACGCCGAGGAGACCAAGGGTGACACCTTGCAACAATGCACAAGTGGGTGAAGGGGGGAATTTCATTATCCCAAGCTTATCTTGAATCTTTTTTTGTAAGTTCCAATGAACATTCTTTGAAGATTGACATTGGGAACCTTAATGTTGATTTATGAGTAAAGCAATTGATAACGTGCTATGAAACCAATGATATTTTCATCATCTTTTTGTTTAGATTGCATTAAATTAGGTAGGGCCATCTTGTGACCAATATACACTTGGAAATGGCTAAGGAAGTCATCAACAAGCTCATTGAGTGAACTAATTGAGTTATTCGATAAAGAGAAAAACCATTCCAAGGTTGTATCTTTCAAGGACCTAGAAAAAAGCTTATCCAAGAGCTTTTCTTCAAAATTGAAGTCACTACATAAGGTTGTGTTGTGTATGCCGAGACATGGTTACTAGGATATCAGTTACCACTGTATTTCTCAAATCTAGGAATATCTATGCCTTATGGCATTTGCTCTTTCAATATCTCCAATGATAATGGGTTTTGTTTGAAATATTGTGAAGGTTGGAATTTTTGGTTTTGGTTTAATGTGGAAATTTATTGTTGGAGGGATGATTTTTTTTGCAAAAGTTAGTTGAGGATGACATCATTGGTTGTGTTTTGAGATGGAGGTGAATATGGTGGAGGTGTATATGTGTTTTGAGGACAAGTGAATTAAAAATTTGTCAAAGATGATGGGTTAGGAGATATGATGTTTGAATTTGGAAAGATATAAGGATTCTTGATGTAAATACCTAAAATTGGATATATGTTGCTAGTTGGTTGTCTAGTTGTAATTACATTTGACTTAGTGTATGTAAGAATAGAGGTTGTAGTTGAGGGAGGAGGAATTTGATTTCCACCTTGAATTTGAGTGTATCCCAAATTTTAGCTTAACTATTAAATGTAGAAACATGATTATCAATAATGTGGGCTATATGCACAACCTCTAAACCTTGAACTCATTATCAAGCATTTTCCTCATGCTATCTATGATAGGAATTGCAGTAGCAGTGATATATTCAACACTCACAAAGTATTGCAATATTTTTAAAGATTCATCCAATTTTTTTAGCTTCTCTTGAGGGACATCAACAACAATGGTTTCAACATCAATAGAATTGGAATTCATAGGACATGTGGTTTTAGGGATGGATTCCAACATAGGTTGACTAGTGTCAACATTATGAGTGAAAGATCTAGAAAAGACGAGATCCACAACTAATATAACGACATGAGATGCTATGAGTCTTGAACTACATCTTACTAAATTATTAGCAATAAGGCACCAAGTTGTAATACTCATACAAGTTTTACCAAACCAAAGCGTACACAAGAAAAGATATTGAAATTTTCAGATCTAGCATATGAGATTTATTTATTTTAGAATGCAAAAACCTAGAAATGATGTCTTTTGAATGCAAACTTTACTTTTGAACAATGTAGTTGTTTTGAACAATTGACTTGAATGCCAACAACTATAAAAAACAACAATTTTTGAAAATGAAATTAGGATCTGCAAATAAGGAATAAAGCAAACAAAGACAAATTTATGCTCAGAAATATGGAAAATGACTTGTACAAGGACAAGTTCGCCCAAGGGCGAATGGATCTTTGTACAGGGATTTGAAAAATTAAATTTTGAGTTTCTAAGTTAATGTTTAAATTCTATGTTTTAGGTTACAAATAAATTCTTTCAATTACAAATTTCTAGAATTTGATGATTAAATTCAAATGCACTTTGATAGAAATGGGTAAGCAAAATGACAGCTTTTGAGATGCAATTTTGATTGAATTTTATAATCTAAATGACTAAAGACACCCTTGATACAACTAATATTCAAAATGTATGCAAGATTTATGAAATATTTTTGGATTTTTGTCAACTAAAATGATGCAAAAACTCAATTTTGAAAACCTAAATGAGATGCAAACAAACTAATACAAATCCTAGTTATAGGGTTTTAGAGACTTCCAAATCAAAATTTATGATGTATCATGTCAAGTTCACCAATGAAATAAAGAAAAAGGGGAGAATGTGTTTTTGTTCACTATGGAATGATTAAAAGGTACGTGATCTAAGGTTTCAAACACACTCACACTTTTCCTAATTTTATTAGAAAGAGAGGAGATCACTAAGGTATAGGATTGACTTTCAACCTTGAGGTGAGTCAACCCTATTTTGGATTACTTAGGACTCTGCTTTCATATGACAAAAATGACGAATTTTCTATATTGGGAGATGATTTAAAATGCATTAAATAACCAAACTATATGACCTAATGCTTGAAATGAAAAATTCTATGATAACATAAATGAAAACGACAATTTGCAGGCAGATCTAAGAAGGGCGGAATGGTATGCACCTATGATAAAAAATAGGTTTTAGGGTTTGTAGCAGGACTGGTTCGCCCTAGGGTTAATAGGTCCTAGTGTAGGGGTCCAAAATAACTTTTTGCAGTCCTTTGATCTTGGATCTAAGCTTCTAATTCCTCCAAATTTGACAGTCAGAAAGCCAAAAATAAAATTTGTGAGTTTCTATGGCTTGACAACAATGATGACAACTTTGACAACTTTGCAAAATTGCTCTTTTGATCCATTTTCAGTCCTTCTTCACCTATAAATCTACACATACAAAGAGAGAAGAAAAATGTTTGCTTTTAGATGAATGGGGGATTTCCTCGGTCAAACCCCACGTTGGTAATTAAACCTTGATAATGAAATAAAGATAGAATGAAGGAATTTATGAATGAACACTTTCTTGTTGCAACTCACCAAACCCTTAATGGCTACTTGTAGAGGGCTGAAGTCAAACACATCACTCTAAGGATTGGATCTTGTATGAATTGGCTTGATTGATTTACTATCTTGATGCTTGAATGTTTGAAACCTACATCATAATGTTAGCTCCAAAACATGATATGAACACACATGAACTTTGACATGATGATATGGTCTTGATTGTTGTTGTAGATGACTAATAAATTTTCTCTTCAATGCTGTTGACAATAATATTTACTCTTGTGAAAGTTTCCTTAATGCTAGATTATGTTTCTTAGATTTGAATTGATAAAAAGACTATGTATTTATAGGTGTTTATCTAATTTCCCAAAAATTAGATTCCAAAATCCAACAATTGAAACTTGAATTTGAATCATTAAAATGTTGCCAAAAACGTATTAAAAATTGGGACCTAGGACTTAAAGGGAACCTATTCGTCCTTGGGTGAATGGCTCCTAGGACTTAAGTCCAGGACACTCAATTTCCAAAGTGTTTTAATTAATGTTAGCAATTGTTTAATATAGGTTTCCATTTTGGAAAACGAGAATAATAAAGATTTAGAATACATAATTTAGGTAATTAGAACCTTAATTAAGTCCAATTAATTAAGGGGATGCAAACATAGTGTGAAATTGTAAGTGTATACAATTTTCTACAATATAGGAGCAATGAACACTTGCACCCACTTAGGGTGAGGTTCATTGGGATCCATCAAGGAAGCTACAAGCAAAACATGGGAAATGGGAATGGAAGTAGGAACATAAGCAAGGATAGAAATAGGAGTAGAGACAAAAGAAAAAGTAGAGACAAGAGGTTCCTCGATCTTCTACAAGGCTTCACTCTCCTAGGCCAATATTCGTCGATGACGTTTATGCTCACGTGCAAGTCAGTTGTGATGGTTATGGGCACTCGAAGGTGCAACTTGAGAAGACTCTAGGGGATCATGTTCCACTAGAGGAGTAATATTCCTAGATGTTGTTGACATGAGAGTGAGGTCCTAAGGAGGAACAAGAGGAGGAACAAAGATAGAGATAGAGGTCTCGATGATGAACCCCAAGTTCCTTTGTCTTCTCTAGAAGTAGGAGGAGGGACATGAGGAGGCCTCAGAGGCTGATATATTGGAATGATAGAAGAAGGTTCAAGTCTAGATGAATGTTTCCCCTTACCATAGAGGGTGGGTCAAGGAATAGTGGGTAAGACCAGGAGATGGAAGACTTGGGGTTTAGACTTCCACAACACAAGCACCTTTCCTTTTCTTGTATTGGACACAATAGAAAGAACTGAGGACACCACTGAGGGTTGTGAAATCATAGAAGAGGAAGAAGGTCTATATGTGGGAGTGTGTTTGTCCTTAGCCTTCAAAGAGGAAGGTGCAAAGGACAACTTGCCACACTATTGTGTGTGCATAAAATCCTTCATGGAAATTGAATTAGAAGGAAAAAAACAACATTAGAGGCCATGAATCCCATATTGTACCTATAATAGACCCCCTAGAATAGGTCTCCACATGGTGGTAATGGTTCAATATGGGCAAGCCAAAAATGATCTAGAGAGAAGCCCCCATGCAACACAAGTTTTTTATATCTAGTGTCCTAAATGATATGCATTGTGTCATCATGGGAAAATTTTAAACATTTGTGGACAATTGAAGAGACCACATTCATGGAGACTAGCCATGGAATGCTTAGTCTAACCCTGGATAAATTAGATTCAAGAATTACAACAAATGAGACATCAATGGATTTAGGTCCAACAAGGACCAACAAAGAAATGAAACAAATGGGAGGTATGAAAAATCCATCATGAGTACAAATAGTGGTCTTTGAATCCTCATACTTCTCCTTATGTAAATTATTGATAAAGAGGGCCTCCTCCGTAATGACATTGACTCGGCAAGGTCAACCACATTAACCCGACTAGCAGGGTCAACCATATTGACCTGACTAGTAGGATCAACCATAACACTGGTTATGATGTTTATGTTGACTTGAGCCAAGATGTACAATGGAGAAGGTTCCCTATTTAGAGGCAGACCATGTGGAGTGAAATTTATGTCCAAAATATTTTCCACACGACCTAGAGGAGTAGAAGTGAACAAGACCATGTTCACATACTCAGAAGGGCTAAGATCAATAGATGAAGAAGTAGACATTATTAGATTGGTAAAATGGGAAGGAAAATTATATGTGTAT
>VDFB02308505.1:0-23557 GCA_007258455.2 Sequoia sempervirens | reverse complement strand
TGATTTGGTTAATGACTAACTGTGAGTCACCATAGACTTGCAATTCTATGATTCTCCATTCCAATGCTATTTTGAGCCTAGTGATTAAAGCTTCATATTCGTCTATGTTAGTAGTACATGGAAACATTAGCCAATATGAATGAGGAATGGTATTTCCTTGAGGGGTAACAAAGAGTATGCCTACCCCTAATCCATGTTGAGTAAATGAGCCATCAAAATATAATGACTAATGTTGCTTTGACACTGTCGTGAAGACATCAACATTGGGAAATTCAATGTGCATGGGATGTTCTGCTTGTAGGGGTGCTTCAGCCAGTTGGTCAACAATAGCTTGTCCTTTGATTTCTTTGCGATCAATATAATGAATATCAAACTCGCTTAAGATCATGACCCATTTTGCTAACCTTCCTGTCAATGTGGCCTTGCTTAATAGATATTTGAGTGGATCAATCTTCGCAACTAGATTGATTGTATGAGTTAACATGTAATGTTGAAACTTTTGGGAGGAAAAGACCACTGCTAGGAAAGCCTTCTTGATGAAAGTGTAGTTGAGTTCATGACCTGTTAATGTTCGGTTGATATAATAGATTGCATGTTATTTTCCTGTAGAGTCTTCTTGTGCTAACAATGCCCCCAAAGATGTCTCTGTGGCAGCAATGTATAAGATGAGTGGTTTGTCCAGATTTCATGGTATCAGAACTAGTGGGTTCATCAATTACTACTTGATTTGTTGAAAGGCCACTTCACACTTATCATCCCATTTGAAGGGAACATTCTTATGTAGTAGATGTGTGAAAGGTAGACATTTATTTGCTAGTTGTGCAATGAATCTTTGTATAGATTGAAGTCATCCCTCGAGTGATCTTAACTGACTGATATTCCTTGGTGGAGGAATTTCCATAATTTCTTGTACCTTGGTGGGATCTACTTCGATTCCTTTTGCTGAAACTATATATCCCAAGAGTTTTCCAGATGTGACTCCGAAAACACATTTCTTACAGTTGAGGCATATTTTAAACTTTTCCAACCTTGCAAATATTTTGGATAATATCTCGATATGTCCTTCTCTTGTGTATGATTTTTGTAGTATGTCATCGACATAACCTTCCATGAATGTGTGCATCATGTCATGAAAAATTGTAGTCATAGCTCTTTGGTATGTAGCCCCAACATTATTTAAACCGAAAGGCATGACGTTCCAATAGTAAGTCCCCCAGGGACATGTGAAAGTTGTTTTGTCTTGGTCTTCAAGTGCAATCTTGATTTGGTTATAACCAGAGAAACCATCTATTAGTAAATACATGGAATGGGCAGCCGTCAGGTCAACTATAGTCTCAATGCTTGGAAGAGGAAAATCATACTTAGGACAGGCCTTATTAAGATCTCTGAAATTTGTGCACACTTTAACACTTTTGTCAGGTTTGGACATAGGAAAAATGTTGGAGATCCATTCTACATAGTCAATTAATCTTATAAATCCCACATCGAGGAGTTTCTTAAGTTTTTCTTTAACTAGTAGTGCCACATGAGGATGCATTTTTCTAAGTTTTTGTTTTAGAGGATTTACTCCTGGTTCAATTGACAAGTGATGCATTATAAGATCCAGATCAAGACCTAGCATGTCTACATAAGACCAAGAAAAATTGACTTGATTTTCTCTGAGAAATTCCATGAACTCAGGTACTTCTTTATTCATCGTTGATGTAGCTAACTATAGAATCCCCAGTTTCTCTGTAGTTTCAAGATTAACTACTTTTGTAGGCTCAATCAAAATAGGCGATCACTCATGATAGTGCTCTGAAAGAGTGTCAAGCATCCCATCATATGGTGCCTTAAAAAAAATTTCACCGTCTAATACGCTCTTTGTTTTATCTTTTGTTTGATCTAGCACTGCCAGATTCTGGGTTTCACCATTAGATCTTTCTTTTTGATTTTTACTTTTGCAGCTAGGAAAATTGATACTCTCCTAACTAAGGATCTCATGCTAAGAATCACCAGTGGAACAATCATTTAAATCATCTGTGGAAAGGAAGTTTACAATAGATTCATTAGTTGGAAACATAGGTATATCAAGAGGTTGAGATAGATCCCAGTCAATGAGATCATGATGTATTAATGGTAGCAGGTCATTAGGTTGTGTGAAATCGGCTATGGTTATGGTCATAACGGAGGTATCGATAGGATCTGAGGTATGAGGTAGATCAATGATGGTACTGTCCTCAAAATAGTCTTGTTCGATTAAATCTAACTCGGTATCACTAGAATCATAGTTACATTGTAGTTTAGATTCGTGTGGTTGGGTCCCCGAACCTTGTCCATTGATTAGAGTAGGCATATACTTGTGTATCACATCAACCTATTTATCCTTCCAGAATTCATCATTATGGATGGTATCACATTCGTATTCTCCAGAGTCTGTGTCAGAGTTATTATCGATGAAATTATGAATAGTTGTTAAGCATGCTTCCTTTGGATCAGATCTTTCTAGCAATGTGAGCACAATATTATCCAATTGTTTGGATGTTGTTTCCTTTGAGCTAGTATCATAGCCTAGTCCTATTTTAGCTTTTGCAGCAAGTGCTAGAGGATCAATAGGCTCAACTAATCCTTTTTCTTTTTTTGATAGGACCATTACCCTCATAGCCCATCTTTTGCATGATTCCCTTACCATATTTATTAGTTGGTAACTTGATATTCAGAACTATTTCATCTTCATCTTCATCTCTATAGAGCCATTTTAGCATTTCACTATCCTCAAGATCTTCCATTGGGAATTTCTCCTTGATAAATTGTCCATTGAATTTTGTGATTGGTTCGGCCATTGATTGTGTTGATGTTGATGCTACAGATATCAGATGGTGTATGATAGAATGTTGTCCATGTGACTGAGGTGACATAGGAAGATTAGCAAGATAGAGAGAATATTCTCCTTCTCCATTATCCTTGAATCATAATTGCTTGTCAAAGGTTTTGGTTAGTTGACTGATTTGTGTATCAAATTTTGGAGAAGTGCTAGTAGTTACTTCTCGATTGTTAGGAACCAAAGTGTCTTGAATAGCTTTGATGGTAGCACAAGTTTGACTGTGAGAATTAGCGACCAATATCATGATCTCCTATTTGTCATAAGGAAACTTAAGACACTGATGATATGTAGATGGTACAAATTGCATGTCGTGGATCCAAGGATGACCCAACAGGATGTTGTATGTGAGATCACAGTGTAATACTTGAAAAAAAGTATTTTTGATAATGGGTCCCACTCTAATTGGTAGCATGATTAAACCCTTGGATGCTCTTTCCTCATCATCATAGGCTTTAATGGTAATCTTTCTTCTGGGATCAATGGAATCCTCAGAAAATCCTAAAGCCTAAATTAATTTCATGATACATATGTTTAAACAAGCACCTCCATCTATTAGAACTCGTCTGACACAAAACTTGTGGACCTTGACTTCTAAGTCCAATGATGAATTATGGGGATGTGTCATGGAAACATTGTCTTTTTTAGAGAATGAAAGGCATGTGGGTGAGGAAAAATGTCCCACCATGGCTTGAAATTGATCCACATTCAGATTATCAGATACAGTTGTCTCGATGAGGGCTTTGTCTAGAATTTCATTATGTGCCGGGGAAATCTTCAGAAGTTCCAAGATAAAGATTTGAGTAGAATTTTTTCCAAGTTGATTGATTAAATCAAATTGATGTGACAGTAGTGGCACAATGGATTTTGAAGGAGAAACTTTTAGGATAACTTTAGCTTGTTCCCTTGTTGTTACGATAACTTCTTAATACTCCATTTTCTCTTTGACTTTTATAACATTAACCTGCTCTTCATCAGTGTAGATGTGATTGATTATGTGCTCATTGACATGATTCACATTCTTTCCAAAAGACTCACCCTTTTGATAGTTGGGCAAAGGATTTTGAAATGCTTGGTGGTCTTCATTTGATTGTTGGTTCCCTTCTATTGTGACAATGTCTTTGTCAATTAAATCTTGAATAGCGTTCTTTAAATCTTGGCAATTATTCGTATGATGGCCTTTACATCTATGATATTCATAATAGTACACATCATTCCATGATGGTGGCTTCACACTAGGTTTTAAGTTACGTTGAGGCGGTAGGGTAATAGCGTTCTTTTCCATTAAGTCTTTAAGGGCGGATTCTAGAGATTGTCCCAATGAAGTAAAAGTTCTTTTGTTGGAGAAAAATGAAGATTGTTGCGGATTCATGTTTGATGTATTTCCTAAGGTATTGTTATTTTTGTTTCCATGATACCCTTGATTGTTGGTATTATTTTGATTTGGAACAAAAGTTGGATTTTGGTTATTCCTCAGAGGAGGAAGGGAGTTGTTTCCCTGATTTGTAACCAAGTTGACATTGTTGTAGTTGTTGTTGTGTGAAACACTAAGAACAACTGGCTTAGCTAAGACATGATGTGCATCCACAACATGATCATTCACCATGTTTTTGTTGAGAGTCCAAAATCTAGATTTGTCATTGTGGTGATTTGAGGAGCTAGGATTGTCTTTATCAAGTTTGATTATCCCTCTCTAAACTAATGTATTTTCAATCGTGATTGTATTTTCAATCATTTTCTAAAAAGAGGGAGGACAATGAAGATTTAGACGATAGCTCATCTCTTGATCCAAGCTATTTATGAATGTGGTGATCTTTTCTTTTTCAAGAACATGACGTGGATATCTAGTGAACAATCTTCTCCATCTCTAAAGAAATGTGATGAATGATTCACCAAGTTTTTTCTTATCCTTGCATATAGATCAATAATTGTGATTTGGTGTTGTATGTTATAGTAATATTGAGAGATGAACTTGTTGATCATTTCCTCAAATTTTTTGACAGGAAGTGTAATTCTTGATAACCATTCCATAGATTGGCCTCCAAGACTTCATGGGAACAAACACATTAAGTATGTATCCTCATCAGAAAATTCTAAAGTCATGTTTCGAAAGTCTCTAATATGGTCAATGGGATCTGATTTTTTGTTATAATGATCAAACTTTGGAATTTCACAATCCTTAGGAAACGAAATCATGTTGAGACATTGATCAAAAGGATATGGAAATATATCATCGAGAGCATATGTCTTTATTGTGGCTCCCCCTTGTAGATCTTTAATTTGTCCTTCTAATGTTTTAACATATTGAGTCAAGGCACTAAGGCTAGATGAGGGTGTTTCATCAGGATTACTCTTTATGTTCTCAGTGTTAAAGTCATGAGATAGTTTAGCTCCTTTATTAACCAGAAACAATAAATATTTTTGTTTGTCTCATTCTACGAGCCTTTCTACTACTCTAATAAATTTAGGATCTTGTTCCGCTTCTTTAAGGTGTTGTTATTCTTCTTGTTCATCTTCACTATCCTCAAGAGTTTTTCTCAGATCTCTATTGGAAGCAAATTGATTCTTTTCTCTTTCGGTCATGTTGTCTTCAGAAAGGGGATTTCGACTCATGCTATAAAGGGGATCAGTATTTTCACCTTCTTCTTGAGTTGTTTCAATGTATGATCTTCTTGTTGAATATCTTACTTTAGTTTATTGTATTGTGATCATGTAAAAATAGGCATATGATTTCAAGATGTTCTCCTAAACTTAGATCATAGTTTGATGAGTGCAATCAATGATGATGTTTTAATCTGATACAATGAAAATCTTATGATATAATCAAAAATATGTTTCCTAATTTGTGGTTGTGGCTTCCAATGATAAAGGATGTCAGAATCCTATTGGAAGAAGTTGAACCAAGCATTTAGAAGTTTGTGATGGAAAGTGCACTGGTAAGATTTGATCTTTGTTTTCAAAGAATGATCAATATATCAAATAGTCTATTTCAACTCACTGAAGTATTTGACTAGGATGCGTCGAATATTCAATAGAAGGTTGTGGTATGTAGTTGAAATCAAGAGGCTTATTGTGATTATGTCATTGAGAGAGAGCTCTTCTTTGAAAATAGGCTCGTGAATCTAGAGGGTCCATAGTGTATTCATCAGTAAATCCTCTGATAAAATCTTGTAATCTATGCAGAAATTTACGATAATGGAGCAAGATGTGTCGACTCTTGTATAAAAACTTCCTTCATTGTAAGATTTTCTTGTAGCCTAGAGTTTTCTTGGGTTTCCTGATCCTAAATTGGTAATTGACTTCTTAACAAACTTGGTAGATTTCCACTCTCTAAGAATGAGAGAAAATATGCTACTAGACCAGGAATTCTATAAACTCAGATTTGTCAAAAATAATGATTTTGGGAAAAATGATAGATGCACTTTTCTGTTGCCTATATGTGCTTCAGAAATAGGGACATGAGCTAGATAAATGGTCAAATGTGCTTCAATATTTCCTAGATATGCTACTCTGTAGCCTATATGCACTTCAAAAAATGTTTTGATAATGACCCAAAAAACTGTTTGCAGAATACTCAACCTATGTGCTAAAAAATACTCCAAATGCATTGAAATAGACCCTAAAAGTGTTGATTTAACAAGTGAATGCGCTAAAATAGACCTTATATGCACGAAAATATACCCTAGATGCGCTAAAACAATTTTTCCAAGGTATTTTCCTGAACAGTTAAGAACAATTTTTAGCTAAAATTTGACATTTTCATTTCAGATGATCTTTTATCTGAATTAGTGTGATTGAAAACACAACAAGCACCTTGAAAACAATTTTTTTTAAGTCCTATACTAAACATCAAGTGTATGTTTCAAAAATGTTTCTCAAAAAGTGTTTTCATAGGTTTCACACATGACAGACAATTCAGACAGACTCACTCTTAGTACTAAAGTAGGTCATCATAATAATCAACAACCCACATCTTAGAATTGCATTGACTCACACAGCCGTGTCACTAAAGGGCGCCCATGTTTTTGTATTTTCCAGGCGCATACTCAGAGTGATGGAAGTGGATACTGGATCCCCTAAGCAAACAGTCCTTGGTAGTTATATGGTGAGTATCTTGGGGGTAGATTCTTCCTCCCCTGCACTGTGATTATTATGATGTTCGAAAACTGGCTTTGACTGGATACTACACTAGGTTCATAGTAAGGGTTTCCGTTCGGTGCGGTAAATGATATACTCCCTCAAGAGACCTCCCAACCTTTAGAACAAAGAGCTTTGGGGATGGTTATCTTGCACTACGGAAAAAAGGATTTCTCGATTTTCTTTAAATTTTAGTGAAGGCGGGGATAGCTAGCTTTAGTTTGAACCCACTTGAGTCATTCCTCTTGGGTGGTACTTTTGCCACAAAGCTGACCCTCTACAGGATGTAATAAAACAGTAAAATTGCATGAATGTAAAAGGAAAGTCTAGTATTCTAGTCATCCAGTCAAGGGGAGAGCATAGACCTATTGCCACAAACACAATAGACACTATTCTTTTTAAAAGCCCAAATCACAATGATCTAAACTATGTGAAGATGTTGCTTCACAGAAAGCATGAGATTCATTTTAACTACAAAATCAGTGTGTGGTGACTATCGTAGATTGCTTTATTTTAAATCCATGTCTATCCTAGGGTTGCTTCCTTTTAAAACCAGTTGTGACTATCCTAGATTGGTTCTTTTTAAGCCAGGAAAAGGTTCTGTCTGCGGAAGGCGTCAGACTCATAAACCTGTTTAGTTACAACACAGCCGTATCAATAGTCAGACATATGTTGCCCTTACGTTTTGTAGATGCGCAAAGCAGTTCACGGATATTGCGGTACGCAAAGTGCTGAAAGAAGCCACGGATGCGCTTTAAAACACGCAAATGCGGCTTTAGAAATGCGTCTGGTATCGCGCTAAAAGCGGAAAAACTTTGTCAAAAAATCGAATTCTAGAATGCGAGATCTGGGATCCATAATGTGTAGTCAAAATTTTGCGTGTTAATATGTAAAAACAAATGAATCAAGCACACCAATAAGAAATTATATAAAAAACAAAATATTAAAAGAATAAAGATTGCGAGCTCAGTATCTTGTTATTGATGTCGTTCTATCGTCCTCTATCTCCAGTAGTTTCATCGATTCCAACTAGCTCTCAGATTGTATGCTAGGCTCAACGAACAGTCTTCGTAGAGAATGAGATTGAATATGAAATGCATGTAATGCTTAAGCCAAGACATGATTATTCTAAAACATGATTGTTAAGATGACAAATTATGATGATGCTATGAATAATAAAACTATAATGATAATGCTAGAATGCTATAATGCTAGGAATTATTAAATCTCCTAGAATTCCCTCTTGTATGTTTGTGTAACCACTTGCTTGGATTGAGCGTGCTTATTTATAGAGCTTTCAAAATCTTTTGATTGGTTGATATGATCAACGATTGTAAAAATTCCTGGCAGATCGAATTGTTGAGGATGGATAAGACTGAACAAAAATAGAAGAAAGCAAAAAGCAAGATTTGTTTTCCTTTTCTATAAAAGAGGTAAGATAAGATGATGAAGATGATTTGTTAAAAATCATCTTTTTGTGAGATTATGGAAATATTTTGAAGAAGATAAATAATGAATTATAAAATTCAATTATTTATTTATGGGTGACACAGAGGTTTTTCTTAAAATGGAATATTTACCCTAGATTTGAAGAATAATGGAAGATTTCATAATTAAATAGAATATTTAATCATGATTCTAAAAAGATATGGAAGATATTCAATTAAAAAAAGATATTTAATTATCCAAAAGTAAGATTTGTAAAGAAATAATTAAATTTAATTAAATCGAAAAAGACTTAATTAAATTCAAAAGTGATAATTAATTAAAATAAATAAAGTATATTTATTTAATTAATCAAGTTGACATTTGAATGTGAAGTAATTAAATAAAATTGATTTATTTAGTTATGGTAAAAGAATAAATTGAATGAACAATATAATTGAATTAAATAAATTTAATCATATATAGAGGAATTTAGAGAATTTAATTAAATAATAAATATTTAATTGAATGCTATTATTAATCAGATATGACCAATTTTATGCATCTACAGGTGATCATGTTTTCCTCTTAGGTGGGCCTGTGTTAGTTTGTACCATCTCCATCTACCCGTTCCTTGAATAGGCGATCCTACGTTCTTGTTAGGTGATTCTTTGTTTTGTCTGTCATTTCCCTCTACCTGTTCCCTGAATAGGTGATACTACTTTCCTTTTAGGCGATTCTATGTTTCATTTGTGTCATCCCCAGCTACATGTTCCCTAAATAAGCGATCCTTCTTTTCTCTTAGGCGAGTTTGTGTTAGTTTGTACTATTGGTTATTTTTTAAGAACCAAACTGATCTATAGACATACCTATGGATCTCACCATTTCCAATTATCAGTAATACTAAAGGGATTTTCCAATGAACAAATAGAGGCTTCTTAAACTTCTATTCCTACTCTTTTGGCTCTGTGAAACCCGGGAGGGTCATCCCACAATGTATACCTAAAAACCTATTACAATTACAACCAAATACATTGTTAATAATAGATATCTCTCATAATATTACTTAATAGAAACATTAAATAAGTTAGTAGCATATAATGCTAATGTTATATAAGTTGATTATGAGAGAGAAAACACCTAAAAAAAAAAGTAACAATAGTGTTCCTTTTTAAATTTTATTGTTAAAAGATTGAGTAGTAATGAATCAACACTGTAAATGTAACACTAATATCCCTCATGAACTAGTGTCATTTTCCAGAGCATAGAGTCAATATCCTTTAACATAAACTGATAAAAATTCAAACAATAACACATATAATCCCAAGAAATCTTCCATTACAATATTTCTTTGTAACTCCAAGATTATTACTTCTTACAGAGATCCTAGCACATAGTAATTATAAGTTATCACTCTCATATAATCATTTACATCAATTCATTGAATTGATAGGAAAACATGAAACATAACATCCATCTGATAATGAAAAAGACAAATGAGGGAAATCCTTGACTTCTTTCAATCATAACTTATAACACATAGAGGGAGAGAAAATAACTGTGAAACCAATATTAATATGTATCATAAAATGCTATACCATTATCAGTCTTACATGCATGAGTATGAACTACAAAATGAACTTAAAACAAAAACCCTAACACTTGCTTCATATTTTCTTGATAACACTAATAGTATCAACTCAAAATGTTCTTACTCTCCTTTGCTTCTAGTCCTGAATTCTTTCTTATAGAGATGAAGGAGAAAAACAAGCCTTAAACCAAATAGCACACATGTCATGATTTCATAGGACTGCTTGCAGCAATATTCCCTTCATGGTTATGCTTGAGTCTTCAGGTGAAACAAATAAACATGAGGAAAAAAATCCTCAAATCTTCATGAAAAATTGGTCCCACCTTAAAATACATCATTAGTTTGTTACAATAGTCACAAAATATTCTCCATGTGTTCCAAATGCCAACTGTAAGGAAATCGAAAATAGCAAAACTTAAGAAGCAAGGAAAAGAAAACTGAAAAAGGTCAAAAACTATTTAATCCACAATAGCACCACATGGTAATCACTTTGAGCCCTGAGGAAAGAATAATTTTTTCCCATGTTTTATCAAAAGCCTAATTTGTATTGTTTTCAGGCTGTGTGTCATTTTTCTCCTATCCATTATTCTTCTTATTCACTTTGTATACTTCTCCAACCAAACATTGTACCCCTCCTCAATGGGCCTTTTAACATTCAATAAATCTTGCACCTTAGTAGTATACTGGGAGTACATTGCATCAATTAAAATTCTAGCTTCCTTAACAAATATATCCATTTTTTACTCAATTTCTACCATCATATCAATGTCCAAATTAAGCAAAAGGTAATCAATGATAAATAGATGCATCATAGAAGCATCAAGAAATCCTCCCAAATATTTTTTCCACGTGTCAAACGGATGTAATTCACACTTGACATTCAATATTTTAGGCATGCCACGATTCTCCATTTCTTTGAATATTTTCATCTTTTTTTGTAGCTGTATTCCCAATTTTCCATGGAAGGTTGCTACCTCATTTATTGAGTCAATAGTCTTCAAGATGTTAGAAATATTTGTGGGTGCCTCAAGATCTTCTTCTACTTTTTTCATCATCTCTCTCAGACAACTCACTCTAGCAATCTAGTTGTTCCACTCATTCCTAAAGGCTACTTGTACTTTCAAATACTTTGTATTTTCCTCATGAATGTTTTTATATGTGGCCCATACTTCATTATCCTTGTGAACCAGCTTGGTTACTCTATGCTTGAGTACATCCCTAAAAATATCATTTTCCACCTTGACTATCTCTGGTTTAGCCTGCTTGACATTTTCCTCTTCAGTAGTTAACTTTCCTTTTAAATCATCAATTTTGAGGGCCAAAGTTTCTCTATCTTGCTTAGACATATCAAATGAGGAAGAGGGAGAAGGATAAGTCACTATATTTTGGGTAGCTTGAATGGTAGCACTCATTTGAATCCATTCATTCAAATCCTAATTATATTCCTTGACCAAAGACTCATATTTCTTTTGAGAAATATGTACAATATCCACACTAAGCATTGCAGCATGTGCAGTTAATTCAGCTTCTTGGATAGGGGTTATGTCAGTAGTTCTTTTCACCACTAGTGAACCCATGACTTCTTCAATTGGCCTAGCAATGTCATGTTTGTTAGTATTAGGTGTCATAGACCAAATTTCAAGGGTAAGTAGATTTGGACTATACCTAGAACCAAATACTTTATTCTCAAATTGATCTTTAGATATCAGAGCTTGAGGATCTCTTCTAACTACATCATAGGAAATGGCAATTGTGATGATACACCTAGGTAATAGCATAATTCCACTATCATTAACAATTCTACGAGCTTCAATAGGAGTAATGGCTACAATTTTAGGCTTAATATTTTCTTCTTCTGCTTTCTCAGCTTCTTCCTAATAAGAAGGTTCAACATCAGCTCGAGTTGCTTCCAGTCTCTCTTTTATTTCTTTACTCCTTTGTTGGATCATAAATTCATGAAGTTCTTTGGTATGCACAAATTTATCATCAGGAAAGAACTCATCACATTCCCTAATCCTGGAATCATCATCATTTTCTCTATCATAATGCCACTGGACAATCCTATTAGGAGGAACATTTGAGCTATGAGTCTCTTCAATATGGGGAGGAGGAAATTTCTTCTTAACTTCTTCATTTCCTAGTGCATGTTCTACCACCTGTTCCTCTCCAACCTCCTGAACATCTTCAAACCTCTCTGGGATATCCATAGCTTGTTGTTGTTGTTGTTGCTCTAAAAGGATCTAGGCCTTATCTATAGCCTCCTTTACTTTTACTTTAAATTGACCAGACTAATAATACCTTATCATAGCAAAGGCCCTCTCCAAAGGTTTTTCAATTTCATTATATGGACTGATGTAGAAGGAATTCCTTTTCATAATCTTCTCCTCAAGTTTTGTCATAGTTTTCCACTCCCTTTTCCTAGCCATAACAACCTCATCACTTTTTAGGTTCCTCATTACATCATCTTTATAGAAAAAATCATGATGAATGATGCCTAAGTTCTTTTGTCTTCTCTTTTTAGCCACAAATCCTTCTAGATCTGAAATTCTAACCCCATCTATAGGCATTCTAAGATTATTTACCATAATTTTGAATTTCTCATACCCTTCAAGGGCAGTGGCCTTAAAATAAGCAAAAGAACATTGGGGGAATAACAAAGAGCCCTTTCTGTCCTTTCTAAACATTTAAAATTCTATGACTTCCATTTGCCACATGAGGTCCATGAAATCCAACCTGTTTGAGACATACAAGGGTAAGCAATGGGGCACCACTTTAGCTCCATAAACCCTAATCAAAGAATAATTAGAATGTAAGAACCAGAGAACCCAATTATGTGTGGTTGCAGAACCTTGTACATCCATTGGGCACTTAACATGCTTGATTTTTGGAGAAAGTTTGAATCTAGGTGCCACACCTAATGAATCTAAGATACCATATCTTATAATATTGGAAAACAAAATGTAATTAGAATTGGAGAAATCTTGATCTCAAATATATGTCCACATTTGAATAAGGATGGTTTCATTTTCATTGTTCACAATCTTTAAATTCAATTTTATTTTCCACTCATAATCCACTTCCCATATTAGCATGTGCATCAGTAAAGAATAATGAGGGAAAGATAGAGGGATTGATCCCTTTTTCAAATTAAGAAAATCCTCATACATTTGTTGGGAAACAAAGTTAGCATAATCAAAACCAATGTTTCGATTATATTCCTATATATCTACCACCATCACCAACAAATCAGGGGCTATTCAGACCTCAGAATCTTGAGCTATCACCTAGTTCAAACAATACTAAGTGTTCTTGAAATAGTCTTCAAATTCTTCACACTCAAAAGGCTCAACATCTTGAATAGTGAACTTTTATTTGTTCCTTGTATGTCGTACCAGTATTGATTCTTTATATCCAAATTTCCTTTCTTGTTATTGAACATACAATTCATCACACCTAAAATTTACAGTGTAATTGGGATTCAGCCCAAACACATCCAACATTTTATCCTTAGTTACCTCTAGAATCATATCACCATTCTCACTCTTGATTTTCCTATCAGTCGGGTCATAGTTCCTTGCTAGCTCCACCATTAAGTCAACCTCTACAAACACATTTGGAACTATTAGCTTTCCCAGGTTCAAACCCCACAAGACGCATGCAGGCTTACTATAATTTCACCTATTGAAAGCATACTTAAACAATTGCCATCCACTCTAAGGATGGGGTTTCTCACCAATCTCACTAGCATCATCAATCAACCTAGCGGTAATAGCAAAGTTTGTCTTGTGGGCCTTTTTCCAGTTCATGACCCTCCCTCTCTAATACCTCTAGAAGTCTCTTGCAGGAAATTTTTTGTTTCCTTATTCACACTTCTAGATCTTGTGGAAGCCGCAGGAGTACTAGGAAAAGGGTTAGACATAGCTACTGGTTTGGGCTCTATTTCAGCTAGAACATGCTGAGTTTTAGGTCTTTTGATCCTCTTTTGTTTTGGTTTCCTTTCAGGTCTAGCACTGGACTCACTACGCTTTGGGTCACTCATGCTTCTAGCACAAATGGAGGTTAGGGTTTACAATTTATTATAGCTAGAAAAAACCCTTCGCATTTATGACAGGACAAAACTCAACTTCTAAACATGACAACTTTACCCACAATTTAGAGAATGCTCAATTATCTAATTGAAAGAACCAAGACAAAACTAAATTATATTTTCCATCAATTTTCTTATCAGCTTTCATGGGTGTTCATCCTACCACCTTAATTAATAGGAGGTATCGTTTTTCCTTACCCCAACAAAAGTTGTGCCACCCTTTTTGTAGATAATCTCTGGAGTTTTCCTTGCAAATTATTTGGCCTCTGGTATTCCTCCTGCTAGCTAGTGAACTAAGATGCATAATAAACCATATATCAACTTTCAGTTACGACTGAGAGGGGAGCATACGACAATTAATATTTGATATTAAGCTTGCGTGAGTGAACTGACAAGTAGCCATTCAATTTTGAACTTTGATCATTGATCCTTCAGCTTTAAAACTATATCAATGGTAGATAATCCATCTCTCTACTTTTCTTTATGCTTTGTATGAAATCCTTCAGATTCCAACACATTGCTTCTTCATGTATTAGTTGTCACCAATCACTAATTTACTTTATTCCTTTTCATCTTTATCAGGGATGTAAGTACCTTGTGCGACAAGATATTGACCCTTAGATCAATGGATGGACTCTTGATCATCCTCATCTCAGCCTCCCCGCTAATTCTTACCCGGCTCCAATCAGCTGACAAAGAGATAAAGCAAAACATAGTTTAGAAATATACATGGGAATACAAATAGAATGTAGCCAAATTACTAGGAGAAAATTCCTCATAAGAGACCATATCGCCCATCACTAATCATGGCCTTAGTGCTCAAAATAAATCCGTGAGGTGTGATACAAAAGGAAACTCATAATCTCACTCATCAAAAATCATAAATAATCTCTTTACAACACATTGGTGATGGGTGATGAAACTAGGATCATGAAGTGAGAAGTAATCGCTTATTGCTATTACAACCTTAAGAACTGAAAAATATTAGCGATAAGCAATCTCTTAAGAACCTTTCTCATTGCTAATCATAAAAAGGAACTTAGATAACAATTAGTTATGGGAGATACAATAGAGATGTCACATCATCGCTCATCGCTAAAGTAAAACACATACCTCAAAAGTGATCGGAGATGAGCGATAAGGATATAAGGCCGAATGAACTTAAGTGAAATTTTATGCACGTGCTCAATAAATTGTTATGACAGGGGGTAACTTCCTAGGATGATACGATTGATAAAATAAAAGCTCAAGAACCCCAAAGTCATGACATAGCTTAATTTTCTAAACTCGTGATGAGGAAATTGACTACCTAATAGAGGGTATTAAAATTATAACCAGCAACAAGCAATAAGAAGTCAACCACCAAATAGAGCTTCTAATTGATTTTAAAAGAGCATAATTTTAAAAACCCTCCTAAATGCAACAAGGGTTTAAGAAGCAACAATGACAATTAAGGTTTCATCACGTACCATCTTCATCTATTTGTTCCCTGAATAGGTGATCCTCTTGTGCTCTTAGTCAAGTCCATGTCAATCTGTACCATCCTATCTACTTGTTCCTTGGATAGATTATCTTTCCATACCTCTTAGGTGATTCTGCATTTTTTCTATGTCATCCTCGTCTACCTATTCCCTGAATAGGTGATCCTGCTATCCATAGGGGCAATTTTGCATCACATCTTTGTCTCCCTTATCCATACACCCCTTAGAATTGGTGACCCTGATACCTATAGGGGTGATTCTATGATATCAATAGATAGGAGAATCTATAATCTATAAAGGAAAATTCACTTTACACAGAGGCGGATCCGCTTCCCATCCAAAATCTAGATAGTCAACCCTTCTCATCACAATTAGCCTATGTCTTCTTGAATCTAGAACTATAGCCCAATCATTTTTCCTTTTCATATCCTTCTCCAAATGATTATTTTCTTCTCATCAACCCTCATCAATCTATCCAAACATCATACCCTTCGAGCAAGGAGTCCGCTAAACTTATCCTTCATTCATCGAATAATCGTCCTTGTCATTTTGGATGTATCCTTCAACTTAGGAATAAATCCCATCACATCCTTCAATCCAATTCTAATTTGATCTTAAATCCAATCCTAACCTAAGCTTCAATCCAATCCTAATTTTATCTTCAATCCAATCCTAATCTGAGCTTAAATAAAATCCCAAACTAAGCTTAATTTACATCCCAATTTGAGCTTTAGTCCATCTACATCCAAGATCTTCTGATATCAAAAAAAATCTGATGACTCCTTCTTCCACAATATTCTAATCCATTCTATTTATCTTTTCATCATTTCTCCTCTTCTAATCATCTATTCCCATCCATCCAATCCAACATCATGAATCCTTATCCTTTATTAATGCAACCAAAAATAGTATTCAAGGGGAATCCCAATTATGCTGATGATGACAATGAAATTCTTACTGATCAAGATGAGTATGATATAGATCCCTTTGATGCTATCATTTCTAACAATCTTCCTCCAACCATCTTCCAAAATCCAATCACTCCTCCAAGTTATCATATCATGCCTTCATCCACACTCACTGGCAATCCTTATGCTACCTTTGACAAGGGATATCCAATATCTTCCCCATCCACATATTCATCATATCCTTCATCAAAATATTTCTCTTATCCAACATTTAGATCCTCTTATTTAGATCCTCTTATCCCAATCCTCCATCCCAATATTCCTACCTTAATTACCCATCAACTTTCTCCAACATCAATCATCCATCCACATCTTCTTATCTTAATCCACTATCCCAATATTTCTACCTCAATCCACCATCCCAATCTTCCCATCCTAATCCAACATCCACATCTTCTTATCTTAATCTGTTGTCTCAATATTTCTACCTTAATCAACCATCCCAATCTTCCCATCCTAATCCTACATCCCCATCCTCCTATATCATAATCCAACATCCACATCTTCTCACATTTATCCACCTTCTCAATATTACTACCTTAATCCCCATCAACTTTCTCCAGCATCAATCCACCATCCATATCCTCCTATATCACCTCATCTTCCACTCCATCATGTCCTAATCCTTCACCTACTCGTATTCCTCCATCCAATCCCATCCCTCCATCTAATCCTAATTCACCAATCCATAATCCTAGTCCCCCACCCATTCATAATCCCTCATCTACTCCTACCACACCATCGAAGCCTACAATAAGAAAGTGCCTCATTCCTGATGTCATCCAAGGACTTATGACTAAAAAGACATCCCAAAATCCACATCCTAATGTCATGGAGACATGCCACCCCACTCCACCATGTACAATCACTAGTCATGAGGCCTTCTCCACCCCACACCTATCATTACTATTACCACTCCTAATGTCGTCCAAACCATTGAAATCATCCAACCCATTAAATCCATTGAATCCCAATCTTCAACTCCTAGAGCTATCGAAACCATTGAAGACACCCAAATCAAATCCACCCCCCCTAGTCCTAGTATCACCAAAATCCACTACCTTGAACTTCATGAATCCTTCATATTTTCATCTCCCCCATTCAAGGATTCCATCCAGTATTCCTCTTCCACCACACCATCTAAACACCCATTGAAACATTCCAAGAGCTTGATCCAAAGTATATCAACACATCCCCTCATCCACATCAATATCCTACCATCTCATCAACTCCATATCAAGAACATATCACTTCATCCATTCCATCCCATGATCCCCTTGTAAGTCAAGATCCAATCAGTCCATCGCATCATCCCCTATCAACCATTACTACAAATTGAGATCCCCTCATATCACCTAATCTCTCTCCTAATCCCTTATCACTTGCTCCTCTAAATCCATATGCTACCATCCCATCATCTCCATCTCATTATCCTTCATCGCCACCTAAACATACCATCCCAACACCATGTTTATATCCTGTTGGTACTCTTACATTCATCCATGTTGTTTTTATTCTAGAAGAGGAACAAAGCATTTATGCCACCCATCCCCCCCACCTATTAATGGACTCACTTCATGTTTCCAAAATAAAAAGCATTCTACTATAGATCGAATGCTCAACATCATGAAATATCAAGGAAAAGGTTTAGGCCTTCATGATCAAGGTATTTTAGAGCCCATTCGTGTAAAAGAAAATCCATGCACACAGTTTCTTGGATATATATCTCAAGACTCAGGATCCAAAAATGTTGGTACAACCTCCATACATCCTAAGCAAGCCTCTTCCAAAAGAACAATAGGATTTCCCCATCACTCCACCACACCATCTGTCACTATCCCTCTTCCTCCATCATATCACCTCAAAAAAACAATCCACATTCCTCCTTCATCCTCCAAATCCATTTTGGGTTCTTATGTCCCTCCATCCAACATCACCCATCTTTCATCTACTATGTCTATTTTGGTTCCCTATGTCCCTTCATCGGTCATAAAACATCCTCCACTTATGTACTAAGTCTATTTTGGGCCCTTATATCCCAAAATAACTTCCCCCATCTCATCCTATTCATCCTCCCATCCATCCATCACCTATCACTAGCACACATTATAAAAATCCTAACCTCATAATCCCTAATCAAGATCAACAAAGGAACCCCTCCATGCATGCTATCTCACATCCTCCATCTATTAATCACCTCCAAAATTCTACCTCTGTTACTTCCTTAACTTTTTTTCTCCAAATCATCCATCTTCTCATACCCATCCCACTGCTATTAAAGGAACTTTGGATGCCAAAGTAAAAATTCATACATCCAAAAATCCACATGAATCCAAAGATTTGCATGTCCCCTCTAAAGGACATGGTGAAGAAAAGAAAAATCAAATCCAAAATCCAAATCAAACCCATAGGCCACAAAGGACAACCAAAGCAAAAATAAAAACCATGTGGATCTCAAAGAAAATAGATATAGTTAATTCAACATAAAAATTCATAACAACATCCACAGTTGCTAATCCAAGAGCTAATCATCCACATCCTCCATCTCCTAAATCTATTTTGGGTCCCTATGTCCCAAAATTCACTATCCCAACTCCTCCATTTTCCCCATATCCCCCATCCATTAATCCTCCTATCATTTCACATCCCCTGCCATATGTGCCAATGTTGGTCCTAAAAACATTTCCCCATCACACATCTACTCCATCATTCCATCCATACACTTTCCAACATCCCATCCATTATCCCACATATCTCCCCATCAAATCCCTTTAATCCACTCCCTTGCATAATCCATCCATCGTAATAAGGTTGTACCAACATCCAATAGTCACTTCACACATGGGCTCATATTACCTCATATGGAATTTGACGCTTGAGTCCTTCATCCATCTCCTTATCACATGTCTTTGAAATCCTTTTATCCACATCCATATCCTTTCATTTCCATCCACATACTATCCAAAAAATCCAAAAAAAAAATATTTAAGAGAAATAATTCGTCCAATGGTGAAAACTTGGGAAAAAGTTCCTTAGATAAGTACCATGATGAAAACTTGGAAAACATGCATCATGTGTAAATACCCCATCCAATTTAATTTCACACTTGGGGGAAACTACATCCCCTTCACCAATATCCTCAATCCCACTTGTCTTGCCATGATTTAGCTCTCTCTCTCTTTCTCTTTGTGACATTCCTCTATTTGTACCTTCATTCTTCCCTATATCATAAAGCTTTTCCTTTATCTTTTCTTTGTCTTGTATTTTCCTTTTGGGGATGATGCAAGGAATTGAGACATTCATGTCTCTTCCAATTTGACCCAAAAGATTTTTCTTTTCATTTTCTTTTTTTTCCTTTAAGGGATGACACAAAGCATCAAGACATTCATGTCTCTTCCATGACCTAAATTTTTTTTCTTTTGTTTTGCTCTCTTTGTGTCATTCTTCTAGTTCGATGAGTATTTAGGTAATGATGACAATTTCGAGCTCTCTAAAATCATTGTAGCAAGAACATAGTGACACCAAATCCATATATACCTTATGTGTGTTTGGAGTTTTATTTTTGGGGAAACCCTTCTCTTTTCTTTTGTGTGACATGGTGTTATTTGGAAACATATGACTTGGCATAGGGTCATCCTGCAAAGATGGTGTATAGTTTCTAGGAGATTATGATTTTTGCTGAAATCACACATTTTTAGAAAATATAATGATTTAAGCTTTAAAAATATTAGTTTAAATCATTCCAATTGAACATGGTTTGATCAAACTACCTTAGATAAAATCCCCTTGGATAGAACCCCGCTAGTTTTAAACCATACCTATAATAGACTCTCCTTTACACCTATCAAAATGGTTATAAAAAACCACTTTTGATTTACCTTTTGGGGGATCAAATTAATTCATTAAAAAATTATTTTTTGTAAGTATGTAGTTCTTATTATAAGCTTCCCAAAAAGTATAATTTTAAATAAATTTAATTTAATTATTATATTTAATTTTTATTTCTTGTGAATGTAGGTTTTTCACTGAAAATCAAGCTCTTTGTTCTACACATGTTGAAAAATAGAAGATTATCAATTTATTTTTAAAAAATATGAGTGCACTAGATATTGAAGTCCTTGATCCAACAAAAAAAATGGATTTCGATACATACAAAAAAATTGTGTTATATGGTCCGCCTATGTATGAATTGTAATTGGTTTAAATTGGAAACTTGATTAAGGAAAAAAAATCAAAAAAACACTATGAAACCAATTGGAAGCACTAGATATCATAGGTACAAATATAAATTTGAAAAAAATATAATATTATCCTTCATGGAAAAATAATTATGTGTTATACGGTGAGCATCACTCCTTAAAAATGGTGTTTCCTTAAAAGAACTAGTTTTCAAAGGAGATGGAAAAAGAAGTGAAAATATAATTCCAATTTTTTTCTAAAAAATATATTTAAAATCTATAGACAAAATTCCACAAATCACTAGTTTGTATGATCTTCAAATTCCTCACGATTTAGCCACTATAGGTGCTCAAAAGTGAATATTTAGTTAGAAAAAATTAGTTCAGTGTCTAGTTTGGCCAAAAATTGTAAGCCAGTATTGTGGGATCACCCCATAGGTATTTCCAATTTAGATCTCATGTCTTCCTTATTGTTAATATTTATCATCTACTACTTTAAATTAATTTCTCATGATATGGTGTTTATCAATTTCTTAAAAGTCGGGGAATACTTTGGAATTATTCATTTTGCATTTTACATGGTGTGGTCTTCTTACTTCATGCAATGCATCTTTCAATTTTTGGATGACATTAGGTGTCATTTCCTTCAAGATAATTATCTCTCTTAGCATATTACATTCCTCTTAGTGGGTTGATGTGAAACATTGCATCCCCTAAGTTATGAATCTTCTATTCTTTGATTGGTCCTCTCTTGGAAACATTAGGCATAATGTTCCCTAAGTTAAGACCTTAAATCAACTAAGCAAGAATCCTTTGAATGCTCCCTATTTTTCATTTACAAAATTTTAGTTATATGGCCACCTTGCATAATACACCTTGCTTTCCTATGGAGCCATCTTGTTTGTTCATTAGTTCCAAGCATATAAAGCTTTGCTTGCCTCATGGAGCTCGAAGGTCATTGTTGTGTGGAACGTTATCAAGGTTATCGGGAGGTATAACTTTGGTATGGTTTTATGGGAAGATGATCTGAGGCATGAATTTCCCATAGCCACTCATGTGCATGTGTGTGAGCACATACTTCCCATGTGTGTATGTGTCTCACCTTCTTGGATTACTCAATTAGTGGACAACCTGAAGTTTTGTTTTATTAGAGTGAGCATTTTTTTTTTGGTCAAACAGCCTAGATCTGATTCATGTCATGATGGAAAAATGATTGAAGCTTGATCGACCACTTATTTTTACTTTTTCTTCTCTCATTATCTTTGGCAGTATATGCTTGTGCCTTGTTATTGCTCTTTATATCATTTTCATGTGTGTTCTTTTGAGCCTATGTTATTTTTCCATAGGACCTTGGTCCTAGGTTTGCACAACCCTCTTGATCATGGTCATCCTATCTAACTAGCATCAAGGTACATTTGGACCCCTCTTGGTGTATGTTGGTCTACTTTAGTGTGTGTTTGAAGCATGTTCCTCCTCTCACTAAAGTGGAGCTAGATGTAATGAGAGCAAAAGTACTCCCTAGCATGGCCTCAATTTAGTGTTGTAATATGTCTAACATATTCATGTTAGGTCTTGGGCCCTTGTGAACTAAATGAACTTATTACATACCTTATTTAGAGTGTTGTAATTTCTTGTAACACACTTTCACACTTTTCTAGGGTTTTACTAAATAATTTGGCTTCTTTATGCTTTAATTGGTCTAATTTTGTATCCACAAGCCTCATTTAATGCATCTTTTTTATGATAATCTTGACATAATCCAACATCCAATCATAATTCAGATGTTTTTAAGCTGTGTGGCCTATATTTAGTGATTTGGAACTCATACACCACCTTGGGCATATGAGTCCCACCTAGAGTTTTGGGCCTCGGTCTAGATTTCACACCTTTCTAAGCATTTTTGAAAATTGTCCCATAATTAGTGATTGTAGGACATAATAACCTAGCCAAAATAACTCTGGAAAGAATAACTCATTCACAATAACCCAAGGAAAAAATTAGCTAGGTTCATAATAACCCAAGCCAAAATACATAGTGGACAAGATAACCCTAGACATAATAACCCGGTCACAATAACCCAAAGAAAAAATAACACAATGTCATAATAGTGTGGTCTGCCTTCACTTCTTTCCACCATGGAAGTTTTTTACCCTCCAAACTATTCAGTGGATACACATTTGGCGTGCATACATTTCATTGAGTCTAACCTAATTGAGATATTTAGGTCGAGGATGGTATAAATGCAAGGTGAATTATTGGAGATATTTTAAGGTGTGGTGTGGTGTGTATAAGAGATGTGAATGTGATCAAGTGTAGTGATTTGAGTGAAAGCTTAAATTCCTATGATTCTAGATGTAGTGAGAAAAAGGTTTCTACATTTTATTTTACTTGAAGTTGCTAGAGGAAATGAACTAAAGGTTGTAGATGGCATAGAGTTTTAGTGGTGGATCTTCTTGTTGCTCTGAGATAGTGAATCTCTTTGTAACATTCTTCTTCTTTATTTCTTTCTTTTGAATAGTGAGTCCTCTTGGTAGTGAGCCTTTCTTATTTTTTGTTAGTGATCCCTTGATAGTGAACCTAATTGTATTTAGTGTTGCTATTCATATATATGTGAGCTAAACTTGACCTTGGTTTTTTCCTACTTTGGCTTTTCCATGTAAATTTGGTGTTCTATTGTGTATGGTTGTGTTTGCATTACAATTTCACATGTTTACTTCATGCTAATGTTTAATGAGGTTTTAATGTTTGATAAGAGGTTAAAAGTTAATGATGGATTGAAATTTCTAATGTACAATTCATTCACGCCCCCCTCTTAGTTGTCTTATGCATC
>VDFB02308504.1:0-67494 GCA_007258455.2 Sequoia sempervirens | reverse complement strand
GCCTCAAAGAAATATGGTTTCATGGAATCCCACAATTGCAGAATATGCACAAGATGAATTTATTAAAAACACTATAGAAACTCTCGAGTTCATTCACTCTGTAGATGTAATGAGAGGGATTTTTGCATCTCCTGCTAGGATCATCTATGCCTATACCAAAATGGTAGCTTCTGATCATCTACTATCATTGCATTTTGTGAGATTACATCTCTTCGAGGTGTTCTGTCAAATAGCCTACAGGCTCTGACCATAGTATCTCTAATGAAAATATCTAATAAAAACCCCTTTTTTCAAAGGTATCAAGAATTGTATCGAACTCCTGGTGAGCAAAGAAAACCCCACGACGAAGGAAAACATAGGCAGGCTTGCCAGTTAGTCTTTTGAATCTTTGGATGATGGATCGATCGAGCTTTTCAAAACCAAATTGAACAATGAATTTGTCATAATTGATGTGAACTCCTTCTTGAGATGCTGCTACGTTCCATGGTGTCACAATCTGCACCTCGCCCTCTACAATTTTGTCCTCTCCCATGTTTAACTCCTTCTGTCATGTCCCGTAAGAATGCATAATGGTCTATATTGTAGAATCTTGATTATGTTATGGTCAGTTTGGTCAAAAAATTGTAAATTATTATTGTGGGATCACCCAAATATAGCTTAGTGAAATTATGACCTCGTGCCATCGATATGAGGTTATGGTGAATCTCTACCTACACTTAGTGGGTGTTTAATGTTGTGATATATCATTTCTTGGAGTTTGTAAATTTGATTAGATTGAGCATGATATTTTAATAATAAAACAATAAATTCCATATCCAACTTAGTATTAAAGATTATAAATTTTATAATATTGATACCATGGGTCATATTTGACACAAAAGGTATGAAATGGTTGTGAAATCATACTTTAGTAATGTCTCCTTTCTTTACCAAACCTCTTCATAAGACATGACAGTTTCACTCAAGAATCGATTATATAAATTAGTTATTGGGGAGTTAAGCCAAACTCTCTGCTTTAATAGGTTTGTCGTGTTCTACTCTTTTTTATCACATAAACATCTATATACACATTATTATAATAAGAATGTAAGGTATTCCTACATAATTTTCAATGACAATAAAGTCTTCATATGGATAAAATCCAAAATCATACACCTATTATCTTGTTATCTAGTATCATAAATATAATTTATCTCATTTAATCATTTGTGTGTCTTCCCAATTTTAGATATCAATACATAAATTTCATAGTTAGTAAGCCTTTTTGGTTGTTGTCCACACTTTTTATATGATAGGAATAACTTTTATTTTGACAATTATATTTGTTTAATGTAAGTTACATTGTGGTCATATAACCCACGAGTCCCTAAAGCATTTTCACGTCTTGGAAAATAGACATTGTGTTTGGAAGGGGTTGGTGAGAATAACACTATGTTATTATAAGATATGAGACCAAATAGGCTCCTAGACTTAGACATGGGGACATGTCAAATCTTACAGGGGGAGAGACTACCTATTCCAACCTTTTCAATGATATGCAAGTAGGTTATGTAATGTTTAAGCCTTTCACATGTTTCTTTTATAAATAATTTTGGTGATTTTTCCTATGTTGTTAAACTTATAAGAAAACAATAGGGTCATTAAAGATTCGTATCAATAATTTTTTTAGAACTTTGGATCAAACAAACTTTAGACAACAACCATACTTTAGTTACACATCCTAGATACATGGATATATAAATTATAGCCTTGGAAAGTCTAAAAAAAAACTATCACACTGTTGGTATTTGTTGTTTCTCATTTTTGAATCTAATTACCTATGAATCTTTGACAAAGTGATATATGTCAAAAGAGGTTATGACAAGATCAAGTGTTACAAGCACTCTTTAATATCGATAGAAATATGATAATTTACAATATTGGATTCTAAAATTTCCCAAAGTTTTGTTTAAGTTACCTTTTGAAATGACATTTTAAGGTTAAGGAAGATTGGACCTAGAATTTTATGTACTCTATAGGTGGCAATAATTTGCTATTTAAGATGCATTGTGAGATTATTTGTATCATCTTTTGTTTTAATTTGTACATTGTTATTGGACTGTATCTACCCAATAACTTAGTATAGTACCAAGATTTTATTTGTACATTGATTTTGAGATATGAAAAGAGGACATTCATGTAGTCTAGAATGCACGAATATCATCTTGGAATGTATGTTGAAGTTATAGATTATAGTGTTATAAGTTATGAGTTGCCACATAGTATTGGATATGCATAGTAATTATTATTTGCTCATATTGTAATAATTTGAAAGAGTTACATGAGAGAAAAATGATTAAATTGAAATATATGTGATTAAACATATAGAATAGCCTTAGTTTCTTCAATAGTAAAATTCTTATATGTATGTATGTATAGTTCTTGTCATGATTTTGATTGAAAAAAAAAATTCTCTTGAAAAAATAAAAGAGAGAGAACTATGAATTGAAAGAAAGAAAGGGATGTAGATGAAATATATATATATATATATATATATATGTATGAAGAATAAATGTACTCAATATCAATTTCCTCAATTATTGATTATGTGTTTTTTTGAGTTGTGATGTAGATATACCTCATGCTATTGAGGACAACAACTAATTTACAAGGGAAAAATTGTTATGTGACTTTTTCTCCAAGAAGAGTTATGTTATAACCCCTTAGAATTAAAAGGGAGATAGAAAAATAAAGGATAAAATGATCCTTTGGTTAAAATGAAATATGAATAAAAATATGCATAAACACTCTTTTAAAAGGGGAAGAATAATTATTTATTTAAATAACTATTAAAAGAAACCTTTTGTGAAAGGGTGTGATGGTTTGGAAACCACCCCTTAAAAGGATATATAAATCATTAATGTGAGACATGGCAAAGGCATTCAAGGATGAAGAACATTAAAGGAAGAAGAGAAAAAGGAAAGAGGAACTAAAAGGAGCACAAAGGATTGAAGGTTAGGGTCTAAGTGGGCATTTAAACATTTGGAGAAGGGGCACACAGTGTGTGTCCAATTCAAGGTACAACGTACATTTGGGATTGTCCTGGCCAGGGCTTTACCGTAAGGCCCTTTAAGGCAGGTAGTTTACTGTAAGGCCCTTTGAGGGAGGTAGTTTAACCATAAGGCCCTTTGAGGCAAGTTGGGGTTTTGTGCAAGAACCGGTTCCTCCGAAGGTGTTTGTGTTGAGAAACAACTTAGGTCCATAACTGTTCTTTGAGTGTCAAATAAATGCCTTTCCTTGACTTTAAGATAAGTATTGAGAATCATTGATTTGATAATATTGGGAATATTATTTATATGATTTGGTGTTAATATGATTAATTTACGTGGATGTGTTATTCCATTTACTATGTTGATTATTTAATTATCATATGTTTGTAGCTTACATTAATTATTCACATTTATTTTGATAATATTGCATATTATAAATTATATTACCCTAATATTTGTTGTATTAAATCTACTACTAATACTTAATAACCATAAGAGGAAAAGTGACATCACATTGGTCAAACCCCATTTTGGTAATTAAACCTTGTAATGAAATAATACATGAAGGAATGATGAATGAACAAAGCAATGTCACAACTCACCACACTTTGAATAAAACCTTGGATAAATCTGCAATCTTGCATGAAGTAGCCTCGATGAATGTAGATCTTGATCACAATTATTGATTAGAAACAATGCCTTGAATATACTTGATTTGATCTTCAATGCTACATCAACACATTAGCTCAACAACATACATGATGCATTATGCCTTTGACATGATGAAATGACTCTTGATTGTTGCAATAATCCTTCAATAATCTACCCTTGAATTCCTTAGAAATGGTCTTGAATGCTCTATCAATGCTCTTGTGAAAATTGCTTGATCTCATGAAAATCTTCTATTTGAAACTAAGTGAAATAGCCTTGTATTTAGACATAACTTAACATTAAATCCCAAAATTCAAATATCACAAGCTGACATCAAATCTAGGATTTGAAATCATTAAAATACTGCCAAAAAATATCCCAAGGGGGGGTCCTAGGTCTAAGTGAGGACCCATTCACCATGTGGTGAATGGGTCCCAACTCACTTAGCTAGGACACACTTCAGACAATGTGAAAGATCATGTGAAAATAGGGTCTTAGGACCTAGTGGGGACCCATTCGCTAGGTGGCAAATGGGTCCTAGGTCACTAACCTATGACACACACCATAAAAAATTAAGTGTTGTGTAATATCATTTATGAATGCCAGGTTTTATCCCTCATAATCTGTAATTAATTAGGCTTGGATTTGAATTAAAGGGGAAAATTAAGGAAAATTAAGCTCAATTAATTAATAAAGCCCCAGATTAGTGTGAAAGTGTAAAGGTATACTTTACAACACCCAAAATAAGGAAAAATTAAGCCCATTTAGTTAAAAGGGGCCCTAAACTTAATGTGAATGTGTAAAACACATTACAACACTAAATCAAGGCATAATTAAGCTTATTTAATATTAATTATTCTCAAACCAAGGAAAAATGGATACTTTTTCTATTACTACATTTTCCCCCACTTTAGTGAGAGTATGACCCCGTGTCAAACTCGAACTAAAGTAGACATTCATGACACTTATGTATGCAACAATTACAAAGATACACAATCACACAACATCAAAGACCAAGAAAAACCAAGCCTAAATGGTCCAATGCGATGTGGAACACATCTAACCTATCAATTTTGTGCTCACTCCGAGGTAGTGGAACCTCAAGCCATCCACTAGGTGAGTCTTCCCCCAGGAAGGTGGCTTAGTGAGAAATTCATGCCTTTGTGTCGGCTCTCAATGTACTTACCATACCGAAGCTATCCCTCTGATAACTATGATAAGACACCACTCACATTCCTGTTTCATGCTTAACAAGTTGTGTTATGCTAAGCACCCATGCACATGGCAAGGATCCATAGGCAAGAAAGGTGTGTTATGCTAGGTGGCCTTGAATTAAAGGGTTTCGAGCTTCACAAGGTTAGCAAGTTGTGTTATGCCAAACACTTATGAACAAAAATGCATATGGGTTTTTGTTCAAGGGGATCTTGCTTCATTTGTGTAAGGTCTTCTTCTTAGGGATCATCGTGCTTAATGTCTCCAAGAGAGGACAAGTCAAGAGTAAAATTTTCACAACTTAGGGAATGTAGTGTGTTGCATCACCACTAAGAGGAAAGTCATACACTAAGAGATATCACACTCTTGGAGGACATCAAACCCAATGTCACCATCAAGAAAAGTACTCATCACAAGAAAAAAGAAAATTGCACCATGAAACATGCAAAATGTCGAGAGATATCATTGATGTATGCCCCACTTTAAAACGATTGTTAACACCATTGTTGTGAGCAATTGCTTTAAATTAGCCAATGTTTACTCCTAAGACATGAGAGATTTCCTTGAAAAACCCTATTCTAAGTCATATGTTTCTGAAATAAAGCTACATCATGAAAAATAAGGGAGGGGTTGCCCCCAAAGATACATAAGGGATCTAAGGATTTTGGGTCACTGCAATGTTGTCATAGAGCTCGTAAATGTCATCATTCCCCAAATACTCATTGAACTAGAAGAATGACATAAAGAGAGGGAAAAAAAAACCTTTCAGGTCAACATGGAAGAGACCTAAATGTCTCAATTCCTTAAGTCACCCCCAAAAGGAAAACACAAGACAAACAGAAAAGGTAAATATTTTACGACATAGAGAAAAATGTAGGTACACATAAAGGAATGCACAAAAAGAGAGAGAGATGCATCAAACGAAATAGCACAAGGAAGAAAAATGAAAGAAAACAATGCAAAATACTAGTAAGGCACATGCGAGTCAACCTATTAGCAAGTCCTCCACATCCCAATCTCGGTCCATATATACGGAAGGTGAACAACTAGCAAAAGGGACAACATCAAATGCCAAAACTAGGACAAGGCTATCTAACCCCTTGCCCCCACTAAGTGTAGGACAAGGATGCACTGAGATAAGTGATGAGAATGAGCTCTTTGTGATAAACAAAATGATTTTCAATGAATGTAAAACATGCAATAGTGAGCATACTAAGATCCTACAACTATTAATATGGCAAGGAGCAAGATGCATGATTTTTTAGTCAAGTTTGATTCTTAGAGGGTAAAAAATTCTTCAATACTTTCTTTAAAGGGCAACAATTATCAGTGTGATGACCAAAGAATCTATGATAAGCATAATATGGTTCATTCTTATTAGTCTATCTTTCTGTCACGTCTCAGACTTTGATGTTGTTTTGTCCATGGCTTTGTGTGGATTTATTATATGAACGATGGTGTGTGTTAGAGTAATATGATATAATACAATGCTTTGGTGTGTGGAAATGTGAAAAATATTTACTTTTAAAATTGTGAACGCATTTTATTTTAAAATATGCAAGATAGAACAAAATAGAAGTATTGATTTAATTATTGCTTTGATTTATATCTCTATATCTGTTACTAATACAATTTCGTTGTTGCACGCCTGAGTGCACTTGAGTTGCAGGTGGTCGAAGACCAAGAGTCTGATTGAGGAAAGAAGGCTAGCTTCCCGATAGGGTAAAAGAGGAAGAACTCTTGGTCACACACACAACACCTAAAAATCATATAGTTGCATTTAGGCAATGACTGTTTCAATTTGATTGTTTTGAATTACTTACAAATAGGTAATAAATGGTTTGAATAAATAAATAATAAGAATAATAACATAAATATAAATTAATTATTAATTGAAGTTTTAAAAGGATTATGATTTTTTTTATTAAATCTATCTTAATTAACAAGCCAAATAAATATGTGTTTATGAAGTAAATATTTATTGAATTATCTATCCCACTTTCTGTGCAAATAATTGAAAATCTTTTTATTAAATTTTATTTATTTATGAAATTGAAATAAAATGGAAGTATTTTTATTTGCATATGTTTTAATTCAAAGTCCAAGATAAGGGAGAGGAAACTAATATTAAATAGAAAAGATAGTCCCGAGAAAATTGGGTTTCTGGAAATTCTTCTTAAAACCAACAATGTTCTCGGCAAGTGGCTATCTCCTTATTTTTGCATGTAAATATCTGCCAAGAAAATTATCCATCTGTCAATTTGAAAGGGTCTGCATGACTCTCGGAAGAAGGGAATAAGGCTTTAAGGTGGAGAGAATAGAAGCATTATTCAGAAAAAGAACCTGCTCAGGGAGAAGCAGACTGAATGAAATTCTGGACATCTGCAACTGGAGTAATTTGCCAGGTTTTTCCATTCTTTTCTTTTAAACCAGTTTGAATTTTAGTATGAAATTGGAGAATTTGTATGCAAGATTTTATGAAAATGATTACAAATGCCTGAGAAAATGTCTTCAAGTTTTATTTTTAAATCTGGGAAAAACCTTCTCTTCATTTGTTTACATTGTTGAGAAAATGCCCAATTTCTTTCTTCCAGAACAGGGTTATATTCTTTTGCAATCTGCATTTCATGAAACTGCCCTCATTTGCTATTCTTTTGTACAGAAAATTGTGAGAGAAAAGATAACATATGGAAATATATATATATACATATATATATGCAAGAATTGGTATTTCTGTGCATATATATATAAATCCGTATATATATCTCTTCCTGTTTCGGAATTCTTTGAATGAATCCATATTCAGGTTTTAGCTGGGCGAATACTTGTTACTGGCATTAGATTTTGTGTGGGGATTAATCCCCAACCCCGTCCCAAGGGAAGGGACGGGGCTGTGGGGAGGCTCGCGCCCTCCACAGGCCGCGGCCTGTGGAGAGGGCACGGCCTCCTCACAGCCCGCGCCCTCCCCTTTGGTAGAGGCGTGGCCTCCAGACACTTCTGTGTCTTTATTTTATGTTTCAAACTTTGAATTCATTTTTCAATAGCATGTTGTGTATTCTGTGCGGCAGATTTACATGGAAAGATAAGTATATATATACAATTTCATATATATATATACACACACAGAGCTGTGTATATATATATATATATATATATAAATGTGAATTTATACAGATATAACCATCTGCAGAACATGATATATTTCAGACAAATATATATATAAACATTTCAGTATCCCTGAAGCTGAAACTATGGAAATGTAGTTCTTGGAATCATGCAAAATTGGTGATTTTCTTTTGGTCACATATTCTTATGTTGCATACAGATGTAGATTTCTGAATATTAGTATACACTAGAAAACATAGATACAAATATGCAACCTCTGTTTTTCTGAAAGAATTATCTGTTTCTGCATATTATTTTAACCAGAAACTTGTAGCAAATTGGGAATTTTACTTTCAAATCAGCTTGAATCTTGAAGATATAGAAATATACAAAAATCTGAGAACACTGTTTTTAAACAGAAAATTATTACTTTTGCTTGTGATAATACACTGAAAAGTACCATGATATACATACAATTCTTTACATTTAAAAACCAAACTTGAGCAAAGAACATTCAAGAGAGTAGCTTGGAGTGAGAACAGATTTCTTTACTAAACAGAAGAAATTATGCTGAGAAAAGAGCAGATTTTAATGAACTGAAAACAAATCTTTATCAAATAGAGGAATACATGTTGACTTTTGTGATTTTGCTGAGAAAGAGAACATATTTTACTTAAATTCTGAAACTTTAAATCTATTTATTTGGGTTAAACATTTAGAGATTGAACTCATGAAATACTTGAAAACTCTCTCTTTTACACTTTAAAGATAGATGAATTCTCATTGCAAATGTGAAGAGAAACCAGTTTGATAAACATATTATGAATATGGGAATATGAAAAATTCCTTTTTGAATCAATGAAATGTATGAAGCATGTAAGGAAAAATGCATAATTTTCTATTTTTTTTTACACTTTTTACTGTATTCTAGTAACTTCTGGGACAGGATGCCGAAGGTGGGTCCACAGAGACGGTAGTTTCACCTTTTCTGAAACTACCACTTGTTTTTTTTTAATTTTATGCTTGGCCAAGCACTTGTACCATTGAAATAGATGGATTTGTTTTAAAAGCCTAGAAATATATGTATTTTAGTCTCTGCCACCTCCTGTTGCAAGAAATATGTTTTCTCATATTAGAAATGCATATAGGCACCAGGCATGCATCGAGAGTTCCCTCCTGTTTTATTGTGTCAGGTTGCTAGGCTCCTTATGCAGGGCCGGGGATTCCTTCAAGTTATGAAGGAACCCGGGGAAGTCATGTACTTCGTGGTTGGGCGGAAAAGGCGCCTAAATCACACTCTTGGCCCCAACTCGCAAGAAGACCGATGGTGTCACGACGGTTGGAGGATCAGAGTTTTTACTTTACTATTTATGTACTTGAGTATCCTACTGGAATGACTTGTGAAGCCCATTGTAAATGTAAATGTATTTGGCATTTGTTACTGCAACATTGAAATAGATGTGTTATTAAGATTTTGATGTAACATTGATACAAATGTATTTATTGAAGCTATTGGTCTCACACAAATGTGAATATTTATTGGTTTATTGATCTCTTTTGAGTATGGGTGAATATATGTAAAAATGCATTGATATACTTGGCCATGTGCATAATCATAATGAAATGCAAATGTTATGTTTTATATACAGAAAATGTAATTTGTTTTAATTCTTTTACATCGAGTTTATTTTTGAAAACTCTTATTAATGGCATAATTTTTAAAGTAAACTTTTGAAATGGATTGAACAATTTAAAATGCTTTTGCTTATCTCCCAAGCGTTACACTTTCGGTCAAGCTTGCATGTTTAGGTGGTAATTCAATTAGTTGCCAACATAAAAGAGTATAGAAGATTAAATCAAGTTTGGATAGTTGTAATGAGTTATAAAGAGATTTGAGAGGTTCATACAACTATTGTAACTTGATCTTTTGATGTTCATGCATTCGTGGTCTCTTCTTCTTTGGTATGATAACTGCGTTTTCATCGACTTCATCTTCTAATTGCAAGACCTTTCCTTTTTTAAAAAAGGATGTGTTAGGGGTGGTAAAGTGTTCAGAAGGTGTAGCTTCTTTTTGTTTATTCATAGGTAATGCATTGGAAGATTCCTCATATTATAAATTATCTATACTGATCCCAGATCTATGGATCCCTTATGTGTTATCTTTATCTTGTTAGTTATATGGCTTTGTTTTGGGGTTAACCCCTTGTCACGAGTCAACTTTATTAGGGACATATAATTTGACATAGGGTTTCCCAATAAGCTCTCATGACCTATTATATTGTAAATTTCATTTTATTATACCTTAATGGAAATTGCTCCTAGTTGGCATTAGCAATTACTTTAAGGTGGGGGTATACATTCCACTATGTCCTTCACTTTGTTCACACTCGTTGAACCTTGTGGTGCATTTTTGGCATATTGATCATATTTTGTAACACCTTATCAAAATGATTGGAACTATAATTCTTGGTTTGGTTGACATGAGAACTCAACTTGTGAATATCGTATTTCACTAGCCCTTGTGTGTTTTCATTTGCTACCATGGCAAAAAATCACCTAGTGAATATCATACTTCACTAGCCCATGTTGTTTCTTATCAAGCTCACCTAATGAATATCAGATTCACTAGCCTGTGATACTTTTGTTCATGGTCACCTAACAAATATCATACTTTGTTGGCCTTGTGATTCATGAAAGCCTTGGGTATGGACCGTAACAGGAATTTTGTGGAGCTTGCTAGTCCATGATTGTTATACCCCCTTTTTTTGCATGTTCACTTTATGTTTGTATCTTGTAGTGTTGGCATTATGTTTATTTTGTGTCTTCATTATGTATGTTGCATGGTTGTCATCAGCACCTCATGTGTGTGTTCCTTTGTATTTACACTGTTGTTTTGTATGATCTTGAGCCCGGGGGCTAACACATCCCATAGATTCAATGTCATCCTATCTCTTCAATGTTCAGATAAATGAACCCTTCATGGCTTATCCTTACTTTAGTGTGAGCATGAGCGTAAATTCACACTCTCATTGAAGTGGGGCTAAACATAGCATCGTAAATTGTCACCCTTGATAATTTCGCACCAGGTTTAGCTCCCCGTATGTGCCTGGACCCAATTGTGCTCTTAATTTACCCATTTTATGGTCATCTTTGGAAAATTGGAATTAAATTGGGAATTATGATTTAATATTTATTTAACACTTAAAGACCCAAAATAGGTCTATACTAGGGCACTAACACTCTTGTCCAACCTATATTTTGGCTCAATTTAAAATATGTTATTGTCAGCATTTTAACATTTATAGATTAAGTTCATTTGTCAACTTTTAATAATTAATTTTATGGGAAACAAATTATTGCATATAAATACAAGTCTTTTTCACCATTTAAAATCCTAATGAATCCTACCAATTTTGGAATCACAATTGAGCATCCTAAAAAATAGTCAAGAGCAGAATTAGTAGAGTTTACAACACTTAATATCAGTCAAGATTCACGTTCGTGATGCATCAAGTTTATATGTGAGTTTGTTCATGTTTTATGTTCATTTTTTTTGTAAGTACTAACACTTGTAGGGCCTTCAATCAAACATCCATTTTTCCTCGTATGAGATGAGTACAATGACTTCAATCCATCAAGGAAAGTAGATCTAAGTAGTAAGTTGTAGCACTTGTCAATTTATCATTCTTTTTGTCCATTTCCCTTTGACCGACAAAGGGTAAGCACTCTTTACATCATCATAGCCGCTACGGAGGTGGAAATGCCAAAATGGAGCTTGCCTTAAGCAAGCCCCTATATGACACAACCCTTTCTATACTCTCTTGTGTGTAAGTGATAGATCAAAAGCGAATTTGGGAAAGGATTAAAGACCTAATTGCAAGATCAAGCATTCAAACCTCACATGTCAACAAATCAGGGATAATAGAATTAAACATCAACATATGAAGTTTCGAAGCTGAGTCTAGAAGAGAAAAACCTATAGATAGTGACTATCTAAGATCTAACTTTTGATTCCTGAGATTTGCATTTCCAGGTATAGGGCGCCAACACCCCTGTCCAACCAATTTGAGCTCAAAATTCATATTCCGGTTCTTTTGTCTCTACACTATGTTATTTTGTAACTAGTTTTTGTGTTGTAGTTCTATGCTTCTCTGTATTTATGACAATTTGGTGCAAATCAATAGTTGACCTAGGTATACATTTGAATTATCAAATCAAGTTAATTCACAATCAATCATCAACCCCCAAAACCCCAAAAGAACCAAAATCTTGATCCACCATTTTGGCTCTTCCATAGTGGTTAGTAGCCAAGTGGGTGTTTGGGATCATTTTTGGTTCCTTCCAATATGATGTAAGAGGAAGTGTGATATAGACCGTAGATCCCTTTTTCCCACATCACACTATGATACCCATTTGCTAGTTTTGGCTTAAAATGAGGTTCTGTTGCATTATTGATTCTATAGAGCCAAACTTTTGCATTAAGTGTCCATATGACATGAGTGCCATATTGAGAAAGATGATTTTTGTGATGAAGACATTTTTGATGCAAGTCTTTTTTATTGTAAATTCTTGCTTTATAGTTGAAATTCCCAACAAATTAATATTCCTTAAACTACAATTCATAATAATAATTCATTTTCTTTTGATACCACCTCTCTTAATGTCAAATTATGTTTCAATAACTCATTTATTGACCTATTTGAGAAGATATGCATTCTCATAGCTCCAATTCTTACCTAAAGAAATTGTGAAAGTGTATGAAAACCAAATAATAACACCTTATAAGCTCATTTATTTGTTGAAAAATAATGACTAATATATAAAATTATTTGTATATAATTTTTAATAATCTAACTAAAATAACACTTTGGTATTATATAATCTTTGAGAATATTAATCGTCTTTTACAATAAAGATTGGTATATACAGCCATACGGCCATCAAATTTAGGGCGGTAGCCTTATTCAAAATCCCAAACCTAGGTGATAACTTCCGCTAAAAATACCCTCCTATGACATTTAAGAAAATAGGAAACCAACGAGAAAATGCATCCCACTGGAAAATCCTAAAAATTAAATTTGCCATAAATATGTAAAATCTTTTCACAGCTTGTGTACAGCTAATACGTTTGAATTGTGCCGCGGCGCTTCTTCGACCCTCTGACAATCAGGTGTGTATTTTCCAAACCTTTAAAGTTTCTTGATGCAGTATAGAAATCAATTGCAGTTAAATAATTTGTAGATAGTAATCTGCTCCTTTTCTGCTGAATTCATAATATTTGGATATAACGTGACCTCTCAAAGTAGACACAATTTGTAAGATTTGGATGATAGTACGCTGCTCTTTTGCGAACTAGAAAGACGTGGGTAATAATCTGCTTCTGTTTTTCTGAATTAATAAGATGTGGGTCTAGTGTGCTGCAGTCAGAGTTAACATAAATCCATTCCGATTAAATTAACGAGTATTTACAGCATTGACTGGAGCTTTGGTAGATATTGCTTTTCCAAAATTGGTGAGGCACACGGGGAAACACCATATAGGCAACACACTTTAAATCCCACAAAGACAAAGAGTCACTTTTGAGGGTTAGTTCCTTCGTTAAAATTCACCTACCTTGTTTGGTGGTGGCATGCTTAATCACATTGGTACAATCTTAGCTCAACTTAGGTTTACGCCTAGGTGATCTTCCTCTATCTTTGCTCACTGGTAGACAAGGTAGCTATGGAGTGTGTCCCAAGTTCTTATCCCTTGCACATTTCATCCTTCTCAATTCTGAAAGAGTAAAGTGTCTGCACAATGGTGGTAAAGGGCTATAGCGCAAATTTCAAATCTCTTTTTTGCCATAACTTGCACAATTTGGAATTGTCATGCATCAAAGTTCCATGAGCTGCTGACCTGCAAGAAACCTTTAAAAGTGCCGTTGTGGGTGAGAATTTGATTCCATGAAAGTTGTTTTTCAAGTGGGGGGCCCTACCATCTATAGGGTCGTACCTCTACATTGGCAGGGAATGGACGAGATCAAGTCAATCAACTGGCGGATTCGATGAAGAAATGTGATGAGATACATTCGCCAAGTGAGGGACAGACTTCCTGGAGTCAACTGAGTGATTCAAGAGATGTTGTGGAATGTGAATGTGAGGCACCATCTCGCACTAATGATGCACCCTTTTTTATCAAAATTAAGTTTTAAGTTTAACCTTACATATATCATCTGTAATGGTGAAAAAACAGAAAGTTTCTTATTCCATCCTAGGACATAAAGAACATCTTTCAAATCTAACACATCAACTGAAGGTATTTAAATGGGGATGTTGCCATCTCGTGTCACAGGATAGGTGGTATCCTTTGCCTAAAGCAACTTGAATTCCTATATGCTTCTTTTGAAGGATGTTGAAAAGCTTCTTGTAATGAGGCATATGTCCTGAGTTGCTTCTTGTCTCTTTGAAATCGGTTCCCTTTTTTTCCCACTTAGTCAAAAATATCTCAATCATAAAAAATTAATGCCTCCCGAGCAAAGATACCTTTAATAAAGTATTCCGAAGCTGGTGCAAAACTATTTAGTGTAACATACACTAATGTATCATCTCTGATCTCTGTATTGATAGCATACAATTGGTCTCACAATTCGGGATCTTTGTAAGGTAGCTGGTTATTGTATTGGATTCAGCCGTTTGAATCTAGGACAACTTGTTCTTTAGAGACATCTTCCTAGAAATGTTCACACTCTAGTAGAGACTTATAAGATTTTCAAACATCTCCTTGCTTGACTTTCCAATATTATGAGGACTAAGGCGGTCTTTCACAGAGTCTGATAGTCTATTCTTTGCATTGATAGCTTTCTTCTTGCAAGCAGCAAGTTGTGGCCCTGCCTAAGGAGAAACTTTATTTAATGCTCCCTTCTTGGATATACTTTAGATTTTGCCCTAAATCCCACTTCCAATGGAAAAGTAAGAAGGATATCTTAAGTTACAACTTCCAACAAACTCCAGTTTTAACTCTGCAATAATGTTAGCCAATAATTCACAAACAATTAATTGAACATTTGTACTATTTGCAACATCCATTAAATTAGTTGACAATTATAAGGTTCATTGATCTTTAAAACAGATAATAACTATGAACACAAATTTAAGGTTATTATCTACTCCAATAATCAACCGTTGGGAAGATGGAGATGAAGCCAAAATTCTAAGCCCAAGGGCGGATAGGCAACCCCCCTTGGCCCACTAATGGCAGACATGGGCATTCATTAGGGGTGGTCTACTTAGCATGAAATCTCCTTCTCTCTAAGCCCAAGGGCAGATAGGCAACCCCCCTGGCCCACTAATGGCAGACACATGGGCATCCGTTAGGGGTGGTCTACTTAGGATGAAAAGGCTATCCCCCTTGCACTTCCGTCTCTTCTTCCCACAGTTGATTGTAGATGAATAAGTAAAATGGAAGCTTAATCATAATAGGGATTGGATGGGAAACATGATAAGTCCGCTCGAAGCTATCCCAGCTAAGCCCAAGAGTGGATATACCATCTCTCTTGGCTCCAAGTGGCAGACCTCCTGTCATCCACATGGTGTGGTCTACTTAGTGGGTAAACTTGTATCTGCATTACCTATCCATGCTTCCTTATCCAATTCCATAGAGATTAAATAACATATCATCATCCACAATATTATAGTGCATACACAATGCCTTGCTAAAATATAAAACTGCTATATTCTAATGTGCGAATCTATTAACAATTGCTGACTTCTGCCTTGGTCGGCTGAGTGCAGATAATTATGTTTGAACTGCTCCAGTTGCCTTGCTGTTGATCTGTTCTTACTATTTAGAAAATATTGCTTAGTGTAAATCAAACAAATAAGAATCTAATATTCATATTGAAGAATCATAATTACTTATAAGGCTCAATAATTGCTGCAAGCATCATTATTGCATAATCGTATATAAAAAATTATTTCTAATTGATTTCAATCTAATAATCACATTATATGAACTTATATATTTATATATATGTAAATGTAATTATGTTAAACTTACTTCCCTTGTCATTGATTTATCCTTGTTTCATATATTTCTCCTTGGACTACCTTCTTCTTTACACATCTTCTTGATATCTTCTTCATGAATAAATTTGCTGATCTATCCAACGTATTTCATTCCTTTTTCCCAATCTGTTCATACACTAGTCATGAATAACTCTACTGATTTTCCAGATTTCTAATTGATTCATGTATTGGTTCCCATCTACAAAATGCATTTCTGAAAATCCCTTGTTCTCTCCCTTATCTTCCACACTCCTCCCTGCTATTTATATCCTCTCATTTAGATGAGGAGACACATCCCTTTTGCAAGGTGATATCCTTTTGAAAAGACACACCCCTTTGTTTTACCGATTGATCGCTGTCTTTGACTAACTAAACTGAGCGCCTAATGTCATTCATTTCTCACTGCCTTAATCGTTGCCTTTTATTATTAATTGCTGCCTTATAAACGTTAATTGCTGACTGCTGCATATTAGGTAGGAGCGCTGCCTTTGTAAGTGCTGTCTCCACATTAGATCGCTGCTTTTGTATTACGAATTTCCATCGCTGTCTTATGTGACAGCTTAATCTCTCTTATTTGTATATATATATATATATATATATTTCTTATTTTAATATATTTATTTTCATATTAGTTTTATATGTATATTTTATACTATTATATTATAATAATTATAATAATGTTAAATTATTAATATATATTTATTTATATATTTTTTAACATTTATATTGTTATTTATTTATTTATTAATTTATTTGCATTTCAAATCTCGGGGATATCCAAATCTTCCATGAGATTTTGGATTGTAAATTTCCAAGGGGTGAAATTTCAAGCTCCATCTAACGTGTCACATTCACTAAGATTGATCATGCACATGTTTGTTGTATTGGAAATGCCTTAGAACACAATTAGTGACACAATTAATCATGGAAATTTGGGGATGTACTCCTGATATGTGGGACATGTCTTGGATACAGGGATGTGTTTCGAAGAAGTGAAACAAGGATGGAGATATTTCCCAAGTCTTAGAGACTTTGTTTGTAGTCTTCAATGTCTCTTATGGGCATCTTCCTTGTCTACTACATAAAAAATAATTGGAAAAGACAAAATATATAAACATTTAACAATGTCTTTTTTATACTCCTATTTCTTGAACTTATAAGTTTATGTTGAATATGATTTTTAGTTTCTTCAGCATCTTTGTTGTTTGCTAAAGCTTTTTTGTGAATTGTATTTCATTTTCAATGTTTATGTCAGATAAGATCAAAATTTCAATTATTTTAGTTTTCAGAAATTTAAATATCTAAATTTGTTTTTGTATGTCTTTGAGTATATATATATATATATACACACACACAAAGGATTGATCACAAATGTTCACATAGGTTTTACACAATATTCAAAGCCCTTCAATATTTTTATATTATAGAGAAATTACAAAGCATATCTGATTAGGCTGATATGGACCCTTTTAGAACTTAGAAAGATTTCCAATTAGCAAGATCACATGAAGAGCAAGCTAAGAGCATAGTTTCTCATGAACTCTCAAATTCCCGATGCCAAATGATCTTGGATCTATTGCATTTATAGAAAGGATTCGAGGAGATCAACGAATCAGACAAAAAGATAATCAATGGCACCAAGGCAAACACATACTATAGATGTACAAATTATTCTTGATGAACAAGAAAAGTAACAATTGTTCAGTCTAGTGGAGGGGTCCTCTAAGCTTGCACAAATTCTAGGTCCTGATTTAATGCGCAACTTTATCGACACACGGTAAAGGTCTTAGACTCCTATGTCCTTCATTTGCAGCTTTACCGACACATGGTATAGCTTTTCTATCTCATCAAAACCTTGTCGTAATCATCCATGGTGACGCGGAAAGTGAAATATATGTATCTGAATATACCTTGTGTGATTTGATCCCATTTGATCCTAGTGGCAACTAATGCTACTCTTATTTTAGCATGTCTTTGATTAATAATAACTTCTGGCAGCCAATCCCATGCTGATGTATAGTATTCTAAACACGGTAAATTATAGTGCTCTGGATTTTGAAGATAATTGCTTAATCTGCAACTGATGTGGGAAGAAAACCCTGGTTTGAGTTTATTGAAGAAATCCCACATTTCTGCCTCAAGACTTCCAAATGTATCAGCATAATCTTCAAAAGGATACCAGTCAAAATTTAAGCTGCTAACAAAACCTAATCTACAAACTTTCAGTAAATTCCTTCTTAGATGTGGAGGCTGCCATAAGACATTCATTCTCCTTATATACAAATCAAATAAGCAGAAATTTCTGAGTCTCAGAGAGATGGGGGCTTCAAAGAGTCCTACATCCCATAAGATATATTCATCATAATTGTCCATTTAGAAAACCCAACAATCTTGCATCAAACTTTTTAGTTGCTCTACCAACTGTCCAAGAGGGTTTCTCTGACATCTATGGGTTAAAAAGGCTTATCTTCAGGATTGAAAATTATTGCTGCTGCTGTTACTTTGAATTCTCTAGTCAAAACATCTACAATAGGATTATCTTCTTCTCTGATCCGTTCAATTTTAAAGTCATAACTTTTGAATTCAAAATACCATCTAGCAATTCTTCTGTGGGCTATACCCTTATTTGGCTGTCTTTTTAGAAGATTCCTCATTGCCTGGTTGTCTATTCTTACAATAAAGTGTTCAAGTTTTAGAAATATTTAGAACTTTTCAATTCCTCTTTTTACAGCAATAATTTCCTTTTCATATATGTGATAGTTTTGCTGAGATATGGAGAAAGTTCTTGACCTATAACCACAAATTTCTTTCTTTGTATCTGGATATTCTTGATTTAGAATAGACCATGTGGTTGGTATTTGATGCATTGGTACATAATACAAGAGGAATACCATCTTTTGGTATTTGTAATGTTGGTAAATCCAAACATCTTCTTTTAATAAATTAGTCCTTTTGAGTCTTTGACTGATTCAATAGTTGTCTCATCCCATTATGAACCTTTCTACTTGAATATTTGTAATATCCACCCCAATTTTTTCCACAAATTTCACCCGTTAGTGTTAGCTAAAATGCAAAGATAAGCAACTGAATAGGCAACCCTCCACTTTCTAATCACCCAGATCCTAGAGTGGCCAAGGTGAGAGTATATGGTGAAAAGGGGATCTTGCAATTATTGGAAAGACAAGCTAATTGGAAATGAACACCTCCCACTTTTTGATCACCCAGATCCCGATGTGGGCAAGGTGAGAGCATACGGTGGTTGGCTTACAATATTGAAATCCTCTATGCTACCACTTCTTCAGTGGGGTGAGTAAACATAACCAAGTGCGTGAAAGTAAACATCCGCTTATTTAGCGGGAAATACAAGAAAGGAAAATGCACTTGGTGGCAAGCCAACCAACCTCCGCTTGTTTAGCGAGCATAACAAGAAAGCAAATAAGAACTCGACCACTTTTTCAGCGGCAGTAACAAGTAACATAAAGTAAAGCTCGACCACTTATTTATTGAGAGCAACCACTTGTTTATTGGGGTAAGTATCAAATGCAAATACAAGAGCATTCACCAACGGTACTACCAATGGTGTTACAATGAGCTCAACATAATCATATCAGACCATTACATACTGCTGTTATGAGAGGTAAATGGCAAATGTGAAGTAAAACACCTTACCAAGATGATATAGTGAAGAATGAGGACATTCCCTTCAAAGTTGAACAAGTATACCTCAAGATAGGGCCACCGGAGGTCAATAGAAGGTCATGTAAGCTGCTACAACAGGTCTGATGCACTTGGACAGCAGTCTGATATGCACGAACAGCAGGTCTGAACCCCAACCAACAACCTTCAAACAAGCATAACTCCTCTGTTACTCAGTAGAAACTCACCAAACCACTTGCAAATGGACAAGCAAGCCTAGGCGTCCAAGGTGAGCTATCAAGCAACCCCAAGCCAATCCAAACAGCGGCAAGAAACTCCCAAACACCTCTCAGCAAGGATGTAAGGCCTCCCCAGGTAGGTTGACCCTCTTTCAAAAATCCAAAACTCCACTAAAAATCACCAAAACATGGAAAAAGGGGCGCCCAAGCATGAGAAAGGTCATGAGCCAACACCCACAAAAGGATATTCGCTTCTCCATTTAGCATGAGCAAAAAGGTGGGTCAGCTAGGCACAAAACAACAACCTCCAAATCTGATATAACACACCAAAAATGCCTCCAAAGCTGCAAATCATCACACACACACACCCCAAAATATATCTAGAAGACATCAAAACCAACAAGAACAAAAATAAATGAGATAGCCATTACCAAAATAAGCCCAACTGCAATCCCTAAGATGGAGCTACAACACTGTTCAGCTAGGAGATATCTTTCAATCTCGAAACTGAAGTCGACTTAGAGGGATTTTGTCCTCAAAACCCAAGGAGATCACGATGCATTTCGGCAACACTTTGTTACATCAAATTCGCATATGCAAAATGAGAACAAATGAGGGCACTATATAGCTTTTGAGATCTAGGAATTTGAATTGCTTTTCCCTCTCAAAATGGGATGCCATATTTGGAGAATATAATATTTTATTAAAAACATTTGAAGCCTTCACTTTTGGCGTCCACCTTTGATTATGCATAAAATTAACTTTTAAAACACTTAAGTCTCCCATCTTAGCATCCAAGCTCAAGTCCACCTTTTAAAAACAACTTAAGTTATGCTTTCTAGGCGTGGGGGTCAAAAAGTGACTTTGACAATATAAAATAAACTTAAGTTGCCAACCTTTCCATTTTCAAACTCCAAGAATGGTGGAGAAGCCAACTACTAAAAATATCAAGATGCCAACCACTGCAACTACCACCACTGCTAGAAATAGTAACCCTGCATTGAATTGCTGCCAAGACCATTGCTAGAAACTGTACTTACTAAAAATAGCTTACTGCTAAAAATAGTAAGTGAGTCCAAATTCAAAATAAGCTCATTTTGAGATATAGCTGTGACTTACTAAAAATAGGAAGTACTAAAAATAGACACCACTAAAATAGTAGTGATTGCCCACCAAGGATCTCAGAAAACCCGGAAACTAAAAATAGACACTACTAAAATAGTAGTGATTGCCCACCAAGGATCTCAGAAAAACCGGAAAGACCCAGAAAATCTTCTGGCAAACTCCTACAACAACCTCCTGAAAAGTTGACGAGAAACCTCCAAGAATCTTGGAAACCCTAAAATGCCTCCGCGTAGCCTATGGGTCTCCGAAAATAGGCTAACAACCATTGAAAAGCATAGGGCTAAAAAGGGGGCATTACAATATTTTATGTAGATGTTGTCTTGCTATTGACAAATCTTCTTAAGAGAGGCATAATTCAAACATCCCAAAAGCCATTTTTTTTTTTTGTGTATGAGTTCATTTGGGATATGGAATTCTTGTATCCTGGTGAGAATATGTTGTTGTGATCTTATGTTTTCTTGGTCTAGATGCAAGCCAAAAAAATCTATGATAGTGCTTCCAACCACATTTTTTTTAGATAAACATATGCCCATGTTTTTTAACAGCTTCAAACAATTGCTCCAAATGCTCCACGTGCTCATCAACTGATTTAGAAAAAACTATAACCTCATTAATGCTAACAACTCAAAACTTTTTCAGATGTCTTAGGGTGTTATCCATTTATATTTGAAAGTAAGTTGGTGCAGTACTGAGACCAAGGGGTATGACATTCTATTCATGTAATCCATAAGGGACTGAAAATGCTGTTTTATATATATCTTCTTCTCTAATCTTAATATGCTGGAACCTTGTTTTGCAGTCAAATTTAGAATAAATTTTGTAGTTTGTTGCCCTTCTTATCGAATAAGAACTGAATGGGATGGTATAAATAAAGGGGAAAATTATATCATTCAAGGGTTTATAGTTTATACAAAACCTCTTTTTTCCCCCTTACTTGTTCTGCTCTTTTGTAGACTTAAAATAATGGGCAAGAGAATGGACTTTTGCTTGATCTGATGAATTATCCCTCAAGTAATTCTTTTAGCTGTTCATCCATTTCAGCAACTTCTGTAGGGCAATTTGTTGGTTGTAATTCTAGATATGTTTTAAATGAAATGAACAGTGCCTACAGACAGCTTTTATTAACCTATCCATTTATCCTATGTATAAGATTTTGTGCTTGGGTTATAAACCAATACTATAAGCTTCATCACACACACTGTATCATTCTGTACTATGATTATATTCTATATTTGTTGTACTTTTTTTTTTGAGTAATAGGAAGTCATTCTATTTCAAAGGCTTGTTAGTGCATTGTATATTTTGCAGAATTGGGACTTGAGCCTGCTGGCCATCTTTATTATCTCAAATGTTTCTTTAAATCTACAAATGTGTTACACGATTTATGTAAAAGGTATCATGCCTTAATAATTTATTTGTTTCTCTAACATATTGCTTTCTCCTTGTATCTGTTTTTTCTTGTGGCTTCTTTGTAGACAGAGAATTGATGCACTAGAGCAATGGAAAAGCCAAATGGTATCAGAACAAGATTACAGCCATTACCTGAAGAAAATATTATGGCAATTCTGGATCTTATTGGTGTGAAGGACCAACAAGACATTGAAGATGATAGTATCCATCATTAGCTAGGAATATGTTCACATTTAGATGCCTGCTCTTTTGCTTATTTCCCATCGAAATACTCTTATATGCATGTCAGAGAACATGAAAAATGTAAAGGAACTTGACCATATATAGAGTTGACTTTTCTCTCTGCAGTTCGAGCTATTTCTATTGTTCCACAAGTAGCACAAGTTCCGACAAGGTAAGTATGATCTTAGAGCCTTGTCATAATTATGTTTTAAAAATTATGCTATTCCTTTGATCAATATGTTTGCTATGGACCTTGACTAAAATTTCTAGATTCTTCTTTCTTTGTGGACTTGCTGGGTTGAGTCATTACGTAAAGGTTGGTCCATGAAGGGTCACACCATAAGATAACATCAGCTGAAGTCCCACAATACCTGGCTTAACAATAAGGAGGAAATCTCTTTAAAATCAAACCTCAAGAGTCATTTAGCTTATGTGAAATTTCAATTTCAAAGTAAACTCAGACCATTTTGTACGTTGTTGCTGACATATTGAATATTATTGAAAAAAAAAGGAAAATGTATGAAGCAGTTTTCCAAATACTTAGAGATAACAGATCACTGGAGCTTACAGTAACCAGTTATCAATTATTACAAGATCTTGAAAAGGTTTTGACGCTCCTTAATAATATTGCTCCTTTTGTTTGTTCAGTAGAGATTCATTGCAAGTTATCTTTTCACTGTTTCAGCAATAGGTTGACGTGTGATTCTTTGACTGCAGTGTTTTCCACGAGTTAGTATTGCTAAAGTGGAAGGGATGTTATCCACTGACACAGAAATTCAACTTGTAATTAATTCAGAGGCATGGAATTGATCTTTATTACCAGATACATCTGTCCAGTATAATTTGCTGAATGAGAAGGGAGCAGGCAGAATGAGCATCATTTTGTTGTAAATTGTGGTTAAGTCAGTTATTCATTTGTATTGACAGGTTTGGTCACCATTTGGTGCCAGCTTAGAGAATGATTCTACTGAGATGGAAGGGCATTTGTCTACAGATGATGATCACATCGATTTCTCAGTATGACTTGAACCTTTATCTAAAGTTTTAATCCATCTATTTGATTATTTTGTTTTATTGAAGGATATTCAGAAGCCTATTTTTGACTTTTGGTTCTATCATTAGTTTTGTTTTACTTTTGTCCCCTTCTAATGCTTTTAGAAAAAAAAGTTCCATATTCTCAGTCATCCTGACCTTTTTCATTATGTATTGGTTATGAGGGTTCCTATAAATATTGACTAGGAGGATAAGGTCTTGCATTTAGAATGAGAAATGAATTCATGCCTTGAGGGAGACAAGGGTAATGTTATTGCCAGCATGGAGGCCTGTAGGAATCATTCCATTCCCAACACTCTAGGGCCAATACCAACACTCAAGGGCTGACAGCGGTGTGGTAAGGCTGACACCGGCACATCTAGTGCTGAGCAAGCATTTAAAAAAACAATGTAGAAAAATAACAACTTTAGTTTATTTATTGATATTTATAATTTTATAAACTTTTAGGTCAATTTTATTAAAAACTTGAAAACTTTCATTTATTTATTAATATTTATAATTTTATAAAATTTTATGTTTTAGCTTTTAGGTTTATAATTTTATTTTTTATTATTAACATTTAATATATTTAGGTTAGATTTTAACATTTTTGACATTTTGTTGCTAATAGTAACTTTGGTAAGGGACCCAAGGCCTGCAAGAAAAATACATTTGATGCCGAATTCAAATAGCTCAATGACTCATTTGAATCTCAATAAAAGAAAATTATCTAATTGAAAATGTTATCTTACTGAAAACAAAACTTAAAATGCCTTAATGCATGGGATAGTTCTTCCTAATATTCTTGGAAGATCTCAAATTCATTTGTTGGGTACCCCTACCTTGCAAGTGATCCTTCTTTTTTCTTATCTCGGCCTAGTAATGCTCAAGAGGATGTGGTGTTTGCAAACCAAAGTCAGGAACAAAACCACAGGTTGCTTTGTATTAATCCTTTCATCCTGCCAAAAAAGCTGAAGAAGGTGCCTTTGTACCTAAAGTTGAAACATCATCTTTCTTTATAATAACAGTCCACAATGCCTAATTATAAGCCACACCACTTCGCTTGCTTATTTGTAGAATCACACAAATCTTCTCTTTTGACAACAACTCCTATTGCTTGTTTCAAAGCTGGACCAACCTCTTCCTTGTGTGTAGAGTCACACAAAGCCTCTGCTGCACAAAAATCCTTCTTTACCTCCTCAAAAGCTTCGTTATCTTTACTTGGGTAAATTAAAAAAAGATGAGATAGCCCCTTTCCACCAAGTAGCTTGAGAAGAGGGCTTCTTCACATTATCCTGAGAAGGAATAGAGCACCCCTTAGGGCATTGAGAATTCAAATGTCCAGAAACAAAATAGAAGTGACAGTGAAAGGAGATATTCACATAATTGAATTTTTTAAGCCAAGATCTACTATCAATTTTTAGAATAATTTCTTCAGGGAGTCCATTTTCCAAATCCATTTCAACACAAATTTGAGTGTAAGTGTGGGATTGTGTCAAAGATTCTTGAGCAATCTCCAGGAACAATACCTAAAGAGTTCCCAATAGCCTTAAAGGTAGATTTACATCAATATTGCAATGGTAAATAAGGAAGGTGCATCCATACTGAAATTGTAGACAAGGAGTCTAGAAAGGGGTCAAAAGACGGATACCAATGTTTCAGTTGTAAAATATTATCCTCCTAGAACCATAACCCTGAACTAAGAATAGTATTCCTTTCATTAGGGGACATAAAATTCACTATAAAGAAATCCTGAGCACAAAGAAAAATCTGAATTTCTTTTTTCACCAAGGATTTCCACAATTTTGAGATTCATTGATACAAAGCAGACAGATTAGGCCAAAGACCATTAAATTTCCCAATTAAGGGATTCATTATCAATGATTTCTCACATATCTACTTCTTTGCTGTTAACAAAAACTACTTCCGACACCTAGTCAGCTCTTTTTGCATTCATACCAGATTTCCAGATACACAATTTACATCCTTTTGTTACATCCCATCATGATTCCCGAGCTGAATGACCAATATGAACTGTGTGCCCCCGTACACTATCAATATAAAGCAATAAACATTCTTCTGAATTGCAGTTGAAACTGCAATATATTTTTGGTCTTTTATTTTCCTCTCTATTATTCAATACCAACAAAACTCAAAGATTCTAGATCAACCCCCATGGCAAAAAACTTGATCCATTTTTCGCTTGGCACTAAAGACCTGGGCCAGCACTTTAAGAAACCTACCTTGCCCTGGCATATCTGTCCAAAGAACAAATATCACTCTTGAAAGAGGTCTCACTTGAGGTGCATAGAGGATTTGAAAGACTTGATGCTGAATTTGACTATGGGGATGTTAAAACAATAGATTGAAGATTATGTGCAACCACCCCAAACGAACAACATGAAATACCAAATAATCAAAACATAACACAAACTTAGAACTTACACAATATTGAAGCTTTTTTATTCGCATCACATCACTGATTACAACACATAAGCTACCTTACCCTTGATGGGTTAGGGAACAGATGAAACCTTAATCTGCTATCACTCACCTAAATGTCCTTGACCACTCTTAAATCTATAAGATAAATACTTATAGTTTACTCTATAATGCACATGAAGCATGCTTATATAGATGCAAGACCCTCCTATTTATACAATTATTGTTTTTCTATATTCTTTTCCAGCTTCTAGAATTATCTCTAAAGCATATCGCTTCTCCTGAAAGTAAGCTTATGCACATGATTTTCCCAAATATAATCATTGCATTGCTTTATTTGCAAGAAACATTGTGCATATCTATTTCCTAAACTGTAGGTATTTACTTTATTATTTATTATTTTGACATCTTCTCTGACTAATGATAGATTTTTCTTTGAAGTGGCTTATTTCTAGCATCAACAAGTGTTGGAATTACATCCTCACTCACTCAAAGAATCAAAAGTAGTTTAAAAAGGAAAAAGCAATGAAGATCAAGCTGAAAGTAGTTAATGCACCTACAATCCAAAAGGTAGTAAGTAGTAAGCGAAGAAACAAGTTCTTCAAATAAGAAATAAACAAGGACAAACATTCTGCAACTATGAAATCAACACCATTGTAAGGTAATAATGATGAAGTAAATCTTAGATCTTTGGCTAGATCATTTACATGGATTCCAAGGGTAAACATGTAAATATTCACATGGTTTTCAAGAATAAGGATGCAAATTTTCACATTCACTGGGACAAAGAGCTGGAAGAATCCCCTTTAATGCTCATTAATCTTATGTTCAGCTCTAAATCTTTTATATGCCCTCCAGCCTCCACCCTTCTTTAATGTTAGCAATTTGAGAGCTTGATCATCTTTTTCATTATTTCCCCTTCATTGCGGAATTCACAAATGTTGTCAGCTTTGATTGTCAGCTTTGACATAAATAGATCAACATTTGAGAACTTAGAAATTTGACAAAGAGGATATTTAACTAGCATTGATAACACGACAAGAATGACATGTCACATGATTACCAACAGCAATCTTGACCAGTAACTTTTTTGTAGTGATACTAATTTTGGTGCTAACAAAATTAACAATTTGTAGCAAAAAGTGGCATATTCCAAATATAGAAATATGAATGGCAGTGCCTGGATTATTATAACATATTTGATTAATTGATTGGATTGTATTTTAATATATTTCAGAAAGAAAGAAAATGTATTAATTTCCACAACTGACATAAATAGATCAACATGACTGAAATGTACAGCAGGTACAACAGCATAGGACTAGAGCTAAAAAAGGAGGCCCCAGACAAACAGCACATACAAAAAGGGGTTAATTAAAAAGAAGGGCAAGCTCGCAAGAGATATATTACAAATGTAAGAAGAGATGGATATTTCTTGATAGACTTTGTAATATATGCTCATTTGATCAACTTACAACAAGCAGAGTTGTTTTGTTAATGTTATAGCAGCTTCGGTAGTTCCTTCCAACTCACCTTCTTCGTGGGAACATAAGTTGAATGATAGCCGTCGGCTATTCAACTTATACTTATTATTTTGTATTATAGCTGACATGTAAGAATATGAATTCATCTTGGTCAATTATTAAAAGACATTTATTGAGGCCGACCTAATTTACATTCTTTATGAATACATATCTGGCCGACTTCCTTTGTATCATGAAAATGACATTCATCTTGGCCGACCTTATGAGATGAGGAGGTGCGACCTCCCTAACCTGTATATATACTCCCTGGTTCGTCCATTGAAATCAATCAAGCTGAGCTCGGTGATTCACATCTGTTCAGTATCATCAAAGGCGAATATATCTCCAAGTGCATACCTGTCATCAAGTGCGATTACTTTAAATAAAGTGCGAGCTTCATCAAGAGCAGATTGCAAATTCCTGTAAGTGCAGATTTAGGTATAAAGGGAGGACAGATTATGATCTGTCATTGCATCTAGTTTAGGTGCTCAATATTGGCCTTGTGATTGGCCTCATTGTAAAGCGAATTGTTGCCATTATTGATATATAAAAGAGAGATCTTTGTTGCTGGGTTTTTCTCCCTCAAGTGGAGGGTTTTCCCAGGGTATATGTTGTGTTATTATCTCTGATTTTGAATTATTTTCTGTGCATTGATCTAATCATATAAAAACAACATGGTATTAGAGCAGGTTGATGCAAGATCTGATCAGATAAGCAGATTTAAAGTGATAAGCCGATCAAAATTGTCTTTAAAATGTCGAAAGTCAATAGGAGGCGATGTTATTCACATTGCAGTATGAAGCCATGAGGAGACTTCATTCAAACTAAAGAAAATTCAAGTGTTGATTCATTGACATCATCTGGAGGTAGCAGCGACACTTCTTGGACCTGGGGATCATCTTGGCTACAACCAAATGTGGATTTTAATGGTTAGATTTGGTTAAGTAGTTTTCCTTAAGTCGCTATCCTCCATTCAAGTATTTCTAGAATCTTGTTGAGATCGTGCATTCCCAAGGTATGTTCCTTTGGCATCTGAAGATGTTAACATTGTTGTTCAGACTTTAAGGATATAGTTGTATGTATGTGCGAATTTTGTCAGATGTTCTGTCGATGTTTTGTCAATGTCTGAGATGCACCGTCATCTGATAAATATATATGGGAATAATAGAGTTCGTCTTGGTGCGCTCTCACTCTGGCATCATGTCTCTTACCTCTTGGATTGATTGTCATCTGCTCTTATCCTTTCGATGGTTGCCATAATATCTCTCTAGTTTGGGTTCTATTCAGATGCGAAATTGAGAGATGTTCACCAGAAATAAAATCTCTTAAACTATTATTGTCGTTTTGGTTCGAGCATCATTGGTGTCGATACTGCACGGAAGGAAGAGATTTGTTCAAGCTTGGGCAGACAACATTCCTCATTGTTTCACTGGAAGGTGAAGCATATAAGATTGCCCCGTTTTTGTGTGTGTGACGTCTTGTGATCTCGTGGTACCAAAGTATTATGCGATCTGTATCTAGTATCTGGGATCTGTCATTCACCGGAAGGAAGATTAACGACCTTGTTATTGGCGTCTTCTCCTCCTCGTGTCCATCATTTCATTCTGGAGGAGTTATCAAGCATCCTGCTCAATTGGGAGTGTCATGAAGGAATGAACCTTCATCTGTTTCTTCGTCATTTCATCATTATGAGAGCGGGTTCATCAGTTTTCTCTGGTGGTCATAAATTTCGATGTTTGCATCCTGACGACACTATAGCACAAGATCATAAGTGGAGCCTGATTTATGATGGCCAGTGCGGCAAAAACATTCAGTTGGGAATCTCTCGGACCCGTGGGTACAGCTCCATCGAGATTATTGGCATGAGAGATGGATTTGAAATATGAAGATTAGACAGACCTGGCCAGTTATATTATCGCATTACCTTCGGATTCTATCATTTCCATTGCTTGTGATGCTGGATATTCATTTAATCGTATCCTCCTCTCTGAACAGGATTAATACAACTTCTACTTCCTTTATTGTCAGGTGATATGGAAGGACGTTTTCTGTTGGCAGGACGCTAATATGACAATTGAATATCTATGCTAATTTAAAGCATTTGTCTCGCATCAAGGAAGCTTTCGAGGCCTTCTTCATGCTGATCAATGGTTGCTTACGGCCCATCTGATGAGAAGGGGCAATCATCCATTATGATCTTCCACGCACCTTCTTGATAGTCACAGAAATCCGGGGATCATGTTGAAAGCACCCTTGAGAGAATAGACATCTTCAAATCCCCATGGAATTCAAGATCATGCAATGAAGACATCTTGTCTCCGTCTATGAGGGCGGCATTCATGAGTCTAATGGTGGTAATCTGCGAATGGTGGTAGAGTGGCGCTGGCCAGAGCCATCGGCTCTGCATCTCCTGTTGTGAAAGGAATCTTGGCCTGGGAACTGCTCAAAGAAAATTCAAGGGACTCGCATCTAAGATGATGAATATTGGAGCTGTAGATAAGTCACTCCTGCAGCTGATTGAAAGCTTTTGAAGGCTGAACAATATTGAGGTATTGGAGCTTATCTGCGAGGATGCACACGACTAATTGGGATCAATTGAAACAGATCTGAAGAATGCTATTAAGAGATAAGTATTCTTTGATTGTTTCCTTCTAGGTTGAAATTCAATTTGCTATATTGTGTAGTCGTTGTTTGATCTTGTGTGTAGAAAAGATTGTGTTGTCCTTCTCTTGAATAATGATCCCTGATTGAGATCCCTTGGAGTCACTCTTTCATTCATTTTGAGATCATCAATATCATTCTCTTGATGCATAGTCTATGATGTTGCCTTGAGAGGCCTGATCTTATATACCAGCTACATATTGCATCTAAGAAATATGAGTTGGACAGATTTTATTTTATTTTATTTTTTTGCTGAGATTAGCATTCTTGAGAAGAAAAAGTTATATCAGAATTTAATAAAGATAAGGCTCATTTTTCTTGAGATAGTAAACTTTGTGTGATTCTAGTCTTGATATTTCTTTGGATAGTTATAATCTATTAGTAATCTCTCTCTAAAATGCTTTGTGAACAGCTAGAAGCAGGAAAGTGATGAGAGATTGCTTAGCAATGAAAAGCTTGAGGCATCTTATGAGGAAGTCATGCCAACCAAAGAAATGATCAAGCATAAAGTCACAACTTGCAGCCATGGAACTGAGCAGGGATCAAGAGGGAGTTTTTGTAACTCACTGAGAAGAAGTGAAGATTACTGTTTTGCAAGTCTAGGTGCTAAATCCTTAGAGGATCCCTTCAGCTACTGAGATCTAAATTGTTCAAAGACTGTTATCTGGATTTAATATTGGTAGCTCCGCAAACCTATTCAGAATAGAGTGATCTGCTATGAGGTCGTGGAGGTCTACCTTGAACAGTACCAGAGGTGTGTATTGGGAAACATTTATCTAAGGCAAGCATTGCAGACAATCTTGGATGATGAGGTCAGAAGGTTGATGCAAGTGCTTGAAGATTTAGAGGGAGCCTACTGAGCCTGAAGAAGAAGGTAATCCTGTTGCAGCAAAGCATATCCTGAGATACTTACGTGACACAGTTGGATATGGATTGAGACATTCTTCAGATTGGGTCTACTATGACTTTCTGGTGGAGCAGGAAGCAGTCCTCAGTGGGACTGAGTAGATCAAAGGCTGAGTTCATTGCAACTCGGGAAGCAGTGTGGCTTCGTAAGCTCCTTGCAGGATTGTTTGGACAATCAATGGAGCCTACTATTATTCATTGTGATAATCAGAATTGTGTGAAGCTTTTTGTCAATCCTGTGTTTCATGAAAGATCCAAGCATGTTGAGATCAAGTACCACTATGTCAGAGATATGGTACTGTGGAAGGCTGTACAGCTGAGGTACATTAGCATTGATGAGCAGACGGAAGATATTCTCACCAAGCCTCTCGCCAGGATAAAGTTTGTATACTTTCGAGACAAGCTTGGTATGGTGGAGAATCCAGCCTTGACTGAGTATGAGTCTCAGTATCAGTGAGCCTTGCTTAATGAGTTCTTCTTGTGAGAGAAGTTCGAGGTGAAATCCCTTGTTAATGCATTTTCTTCTATGATGGAAGAATTTGAGGTGAAAGCCCTTGTTTCCACCCTTTGAGAGAGTCATGGTGGATGTCATGTGTGCGACTCCATGACACATCTTGTACTTGTGTTTCACCCTCTGAGAGAGTCATGGTGAAAGTCACTTGAGGTGACAACATCACGCAAGTGATGAACACTCGTACTTACTATTGCACTTTCTTCTGTGACGGAAGAACTTGAGGTGAAAGCCCTCGTTTCCACCCTCTGAGTTGAGTCATGGTGGATGTCATGTGTGTGACTCCATGACAACATCACGTGAGAGTTCGTGATGATCTTCTGATACTTGTGTTTCACCCTCTGGGAGAGCCATGGTGAAAGTCACGTTGAGGTGACAGCATCACGAAAGTGATGAACACTAGTACTTAACCATGTGATGGTTGATATTACATTGAGGTGATATTTCTCTCTTCATATCTGATTGCAGGCAATGGTGGCAGATGAACCTCATATGGAGATAATATGTTCTATGCAGCTGGAAGTTCTCTCCCTAGCTGAGAGGGAGTGTTAATGTTATAGCAGCTTCGGTAGTTCCTTCCAGCTCACCTTCTTCGTGGGAACATAAGTTGAATGATAGCCGTCGGCTATTCAACTTATACTTATTATTTTGTATTATAGCCGACATGTAAGAATATGAATTCATCTTGGTCAATTATTAAAAGACATTTATTGAGGCCGACCTAATTTACATTCTTTATGAATACATATCTGGCCGACTTCCTTTGTATCATGAAAATGACATTTATCTTGGCCGACCTTATGAGATGAGGAGGTGCGACCTCCCTAACCTGTATATATACTCCCTGGTTCGTCCATTGAAATCAATCAAGCTGAGCTCGGTGATTCACATCTGTTCTGTATCATCAAAGGTGAATATATCTTCAAGTGCATACCTGTCATCAAGTGCGATTACTTTAAATAAAGTGCGAGCTTCATCAAGAGCAGATTGCGAATTCCTGTAAGTGCAGATTTAGGTATCAAGGGAGGACAGATTATGATCTGTCATTGCATCTAGTTTAGGTGCTCAATATTGGCCTTGTGATTGGCCTCATTGTAAAGCGAATTGTTGCCATTATTGATATATAAAAGAGAGATCTTTGTTGCTGGGTTTTTCTCCCTCAAGTGGAGGGTTTTCCCAGGGTATATGCTGTGTTATTATCTCTGATTTTGAATTATTTTCTGTGCATTGATCTGATCATATAAAAACAACAGTTTTCTCAAACAAGTAAAAATAACTTTGAAAGATTACAACAGAGACATTGTCTACCAGTAGTCTCTAGATGACATTACATTCTTGGTGGGTCGAACTTTAGAGTGATCATAATATACTTCTTAAATTAAGAATATATCCATTCTTTTTGATTGGTAAATACTGAATTCTTCTTGCATCTTTGGCTTAATTCACCGAGGACTTGCATTTGGCCTTGTCTGTTGGGCATGTGCACACAGAATTGGATGTGGTATTTTACCCAATTCAACATTTATACATTTGAGTACGTAACATGTTTAATGAAGATTTTAATATAGTTCACTACTATGAAAGCTCCAATGTTTTTACCTCTTGATCTCATCCCTTTTAACAAAATACAGGCAAATATTTTTGATTATTTTGCATTTGGGTTTATTGATTTCTCCAATTGAAGGCCATTGTTCTAAATTTTTCTTGGAAACCTAATCGTCTTATTTCTTTCAGTTGAGATTTAATTAAAGCAAGTGTAAGATATAATGCCCTTGGTGAAATTGTTTTGCATTGTTTGATTATATACATTATTTTATGGCAGAAATTATTGTCATCAACTCAGGATATAGTGAATCATGTCTGTGATGGAGATCCAATGTACTTGGGAAAAGGGCCAGAACTAAATGTAAGGAACAAGCAACTGACAGACAATGTGAGTCTTTACATTTTATGATTTTAAAATAATTCATCTATCATGTATGGTATCTAGTGTTTTTTAATGCTCTATGAGATAGATAGCAAATACATATGGAAAATGCTAGAACACAAGAATTTCAATTGTTTTCATCACTTCGAAAGAATTTTGGTTCAAGTTGTTTGATCGTTAAACTTTAAAGAGATCGAAGACTTAAAATAATATTTCTAAGACTGCTTAGTGTACTTGTTCTTTATTACCACATTGGATTTATAAAATAGGACAGAATAGAATTAGAATATCTAACACTAAGTAAAATAAGATATAATAGAATATTTATCAGTGCTGATTTGGTGTATTCTAAAATAATAAAATATCCTTAACTTCTTAATTGTTTAGTGAATAAAATCAGCAAGCTTTGTGAACTATCCAAAATTTCATGCCTTATTGAATGCTTTTCCCTTGCTCGTAGATAAGACAATGCTACATCACATGCATATCATCCTTAGTTTCTCCTTGATTACAAATCGAACATAATCATTCTCCTTGGTTTATATTTTCTTCCATCTCTTTATTTCAACTGCCAAGTGATGATAACTTAGTTTGAATTGAAATATTATATCTTTTATGTAGGGATATTTTCTCTTGGAAGCAATACTGTTCTGTATGGTTGATCATTGGGTTGATATCATGTTGGTGGCATCTTATTTTCTAACTAGGAGTTTGCTAAAGCTTCTTTATTACCTTCTTTTGTAGTGAGTTCTAGATGACTGATGTTTCTTTAGAAAAATCTACCTTTTTAAATCCCCATTTTTAATCCATATCTTTCTATCATGGTTGTTGGAGTAAATATTTGTTTTACCTATCCATTCATTAGTAGGTCCTATTTTCATGTTAAGTTTACTTAGGTCCTAGGAAGGAATCTTTTTAGAAGGTGTTAGTTGTCATTAGATCTTATCTTATTTTTTGACTTTTAATACTTGTGTTCGAGGTAGTTATGATAAGTTGTCTCATGTCATAGGATTAAGACACTTGTCATAATCTTGTTTAATCCTATGTCTCACTTTGGCTATATAGCCAGGTGGTCTCGTGTAAATCATACTGATTGATATCATTGATAGACCAATTGCTATCATTTGCATCCTTTGATAGAATAGAATTATTTTTTCATAGCCAATCTCTCTTGTTCTTTCATGAAGTTCCTAGATCTTGGGTGGCTATGATTTTCAGCCAAATCTTGCATGGTGTAGAGTATTCTATACCAACTCTTACATGGTATCAGAGCTTGTAGGATTGCTTCTTATTAGTCTTTATTGAGAGATCTAGGTTGGAAATCTTGGTGGATCTTGAAAAGTTGAGTTTGCTCTTCTCTTGCAACGAATGATGATTTGGAGAATCAAAAAAACTTGAAAGAAATACCAGATTTGGGGGTTTCCTCTTTGTAGCTTTGTATTGCAAGTTCAAATCGGAGCTTGCTAGTGCAAACCTGAGCTCACCATTGAGTTCGGGAGGTTTGAGAAAATCGATTTTTCCTTTTGTTTTGTCCAAATTGGATATATGAGGCTAGATCTATGAGGGTTTCAAGCTGAAGTGTGGTTGCCAGATCCAGGAGGTAATTGCAATTTTGGAGCATTTTGGGTCAAAACCAACCTTGCCATTGTGACCAGGAGGCCCAAAAACCCCAAGATTGACTGTCAAATCACAAAATTCGAGCACTTCACCTAAAGCCTGAAAAAAGAATCGCCCCCTTCAGCCGACTGCACATCCGTACAATCATGTCATTATTGCAGTCGCAGTTGGTGAAAATTTCGCAAGTTTGAGAAATTTTTTTTTCGGGTTTGCCAAAAGTTTTATTTAAAAAATCTATTTTTTTACAAATAATTTTTTCTTCTTCAGATTTTAAAAATAATAAAAATATATATAAAAAACCCTGTAGGCTTTGTGGTCTGCAAACTTTGCAGACTTGCTTGTGTAGGTACAGGAGTACTTGCGGGCCCAGAGGGTGCCACGCGACGTCTCCTCATAGTCTAATTTGCCACATAGCATAGTTAGGATGCGCAAACCCCAGCGGGTTGAATCAAATTGCTTGCCAACCATTCACCACTGAAAATAGAATATTCTATTGCATAATCAGGAGATTCTGTTGATAAATTTGTTGGCCAAATTAGAAGAATATTTTAGTCTGTTTCAAAGAGTATTCCAACAAGGTCAACGGCGACTTGTGACGGCCCATCAAATGTCAAATTTAAAGTGTACATTGTTGACATCATCATTGCCCCCTTCTTTGTTGACATTTTCATTTTGGGAGGAAAACTTTAGAGACCCATAACTTGGTCATACAAACTCCTTTTTCTGAACAATTTTTTTTCATTTGGAATAGAATTTTGTCCTCTTCGTAGTGGTGCAATTGGTTTTTGATTTTGGTGCCTGGTTTTTTCAAAAATTGCAGATTCTGATAGGTGTTGCTGAGCTGTTCTTGTTTTGGGAACTTCCGGGGCTTCGTTCGTACTCCTACGGTAACATTTTTGGGTATTTTTTTAAAGTGCATAATTTTTCATGTACTTTCCATTGGTGTGATCAAATTGATCTCATTTCATGTAAAAATTTTACTTTGAGCTTGTGGCCAAATTTGACATTTGTATGCACTAAGATCAAGTCCACTTTGTTGTTTTTAGCAAGTGGCACCTGCAATTGCACTAAGTATAAAGTGCCACAAATCATATATTGTTTGGGGGGTTTCTTGATTGAGTAATTTAAGGGGGTAATCTTGCAGTGGTTGATCGCTTTTTTTTGCTTTGTTTGTGTTCTTGCAAATGGGGAAATCTCAAATTGAACTCCTAAATCCATATAATTATGCTAGATGGAGAAAATCGGTATGGAATTATCTCATGATGAAAGGTTTAATAGGTTTGCAATGTGGGAAAAGTGATCCTAAGGTTTTACTAGGATTAACCACCTTTCACTACAAAACATTAGAATTCAAATTGGCAAGGGAATTAAATTGACTTGCAACCTTGAAGGTGAGTCAACCGGCCTTGGATTTCAATTGCTTGGGGGTTTGAAATGGATTTGAAATGAAAATGCAATGGTGTAGCTAAAAGACTAGTAGAATGCACTATTCTGATGCAAATGCAGAAAAACAGGAAACTGAAAGTCAAATTTTGGGACCAGATCTGGAAAGGACAGAGTATTGTGCATCTGTCACACAAAGTTGAGCCTGAAAATGCAGGACTAAATCGCCTGGGGCGACTATGTCCTAGTAACTGAAACTGAGATTTGAGTTCACAGTCCTTTGGAGTTTGATCAAAGCTTTCTTCCTTCCGGGTTTCACTATCGGATGCTGAAATAATTGAGTTTGATCAAAATCTTCTTTGGATGCTAAGATAATTGAGTGTCCGTATCTTGTCAAGTTGTAGGGTTTGAATTGCAATAATGGGTAAATAATCTTCAATCTTCCTCTAAACTTCTTTCGATATGAAACCTACACATTCAAAGAGAGAGGAAGGGTTGTGCTATATAAGGGCTTGCCTCAGTTAAACGCCATGTTGGTGTTTCCACCTCCACAATGGAAAAACTGATAAAAGAGAGCTCATCCTTTTGAGGGATAGAGGCTAAATGACAAATGAATGATGAATCAACAATGGATTGCAACTTACTACCGAAATCTAAATTCCTTGAAGGACTGAAGTCATGCACATCATCTCAAGGCTTAATTGTTGTTTGGCTTGATTTGCTTGAAAGACCTACAAGGGTTAGTACAAACAAAATGATAGCATAAACATGAACAAACTCACATGAAACTTGACATGATGCTTCAATGTTGAAATGCTGCAATAAATTTGCTCTTGACTTGATAATAATTCCTTGATGATGCTCTTGATTCCAAAATTGCCTCTTAGATTTGAAATGATGAAATGACTAGGTATTTATAGGCTATTAATCTAATTTCCGACATTTGAAATTTGAAATTCAAATAATAAAATGCCTACTTCGACATATTAAAATTTGATGGCAAAATAGGGGGACCAAGTTGCCTAGGGCAACTTTGTCCTAGCCCTATTTTGCGGGATGTAAAGTGTTGGGAGCAAAATATTAAATGTTTGCTTTGGTTTTGCAAATGGGTTTTCTTGATAAATGTCCAAATGGGCCATGGAATGCATAATTTAGGACATTAGACGTACAATTAGGTGCATGCACTTAGGAGGGAGCAAAATCTAGTGTGAAATTGTTAAGGGTGGCAATTTATGACGCTACAAGGTCATCTAAAAGAAACCATTCCTAAACCTACTGATGCTAAAGAAGTGGCAAAATGGGAGGTTGATCGTGAGAAAACACTTGGATGTATATGTTCATTTGTCTCATTTGATTTACGATTTCATGTTGAATGATGCAAAACACCTAAAGAGGCTTGGGAGGCTTTTGAGAAATTCTATGGTAAAACATATAAGATTAGGGGATATCAGATTGATAATGATTTGATTAATTTCAATCCTAAAAGTTTGACTACATTCAAGACTACATCTCCAAAGTTAAGCAACTAAGAGCATAGTTGAAAGATTGCAATGTTGATAAAGAGGATTTATAGTTGATTTTGAATGTGTTATCCAAGCTTGGTCCTGAGTATTTAGTGTTTGTTTCTGGTTTTCATATCCATTGACTTTCTATGGGAGCATCATATGTTGATCCTAAGTTTGATGACTTTGCAAATCTCCTAATCCAAGAGGAAGCTAAGTTAACTAATGTGGGTCTAATCAAGTCTTCCAATTCACAAGCATTGTTGGCTAGTGAATCAAAGGTACAAAAAGAATTAGGGAATCTTGATAAGAAGCAAAAGAAGAAAAACAAGCCACTTAAAGAATCTGAATCCTCTCCCTCTAAAGAGGAATCATCTAAGGAGGAGAAGCCTACATGTGCATATTGCAAGAAATCAAGGCATGATGAACATCAATGTTATTCAAAACAAATTGATGAGTTGAAGCATCTTCTTAAGAAGGTGCAAATCAATTTTTCTTCATCATCAACGGGTTCATCTTCTTCTTCATCAAAGTTCGATAGACATAAGGGGCAAGCACTTGTAGATTCTAAGTTAGAGAGGTGGATACTCAATTCAGGAGCCTCACATCACATGACTTCATCAACGAGTATGTTCTCGTCATTTGAGATTTGTTCATCACCACACATCTTGATGGCTAACAACACGTGTATGCGTGTTTGTGGGAAGGGATTTATTGACATGGATGATGGAGCTTTTAATGATGTTCTCTGTGTGCCTTCATTATCAACTAGTATCCTTTCTATCTATTAGATCACACATGGTGGAGCAATCTAGAGTGTTTAGTTCACACCAAATTTTGTCATAATTTGGGATTTGCAAAGTAGAGATATAGTTGTAGTTGGGGAGGTTGATCACCGATCTTGAGTCTTCACCTCACATTTTGCTCCTACTATTGATTCAGCCGATGTTCACATTGAGGCATCTAGTGTGGACACTTTTGAGGAGATTCAGTATGGTCATTTGAATCTTGGTATTGTTTCATCCATTGAAGATCTAGTGACATTTGCTGCTATTCCATCTCCTTCATCTATTGTTGCTTGTGTTGCTGCTTGTGTTGCTTCAATTTTGGTTCCTTGTGATTCAATGCAGCAGGACATACATAGTCTTCCAGAGATGGCTCCCTGGGATGAGTACTTGACAGACATTGTTGGTTTGTTTTGAGTCCCACATTTTAAATTTGGGAAACACCATTGATTGCATTTATCTTCTCTTTGATGGAGATGATTCTTCTTCAGTTGTTGCGAGGGAACACTTAGACCCTTTTGTTCATTCTCTACATGATCATTCTTCACAGTTTGACATGAGTGTGGATGCTTTTGGACAAAATTTGGAGGAGGCTTCTTTGTCTTCAGGGGAGGTTCCTTGTCTTTGGATTATGTTGTACAATCATTTCTAGGAGTTTCTGGATTGTCATTTTCTGCAGTGTGGCCTAGAATGCCTATTTGGAAGGTGACAACTTTTGGCATCGACATGGAGACACTTGAGCTTTCTTTAGAGACATCATCCATCATCTATCTTCCCTCATCTTCCTTTCAGGAATGGGAAGACATCTTGCATATGATCTTGGTTTTGTTTCTTCCTAAGGGGAGGAACATTGTTCGATGCTTTTGGACCATCTTTAGCATTCAATGTCGAACTTCTACTATCATTGCAAGAAACTCAACATTGAGGGGGGGCTGCATGGTCTCTCTTCTTCTTCTTATGAGGGGGTCTTTTTTCTTGAATGGGGTTTTGTCCTTATCATTCTTCATTGAGAGTATTTTGTATTTCATCTCTCTTTTGGAGAGGAGTTTTGTCCCACTGGGTTTTCTCCTTTTCTCGATTTGTGAGAGATTGCATTTGCATTTGTACATGGGTACCTAACATGGCCTTGTAGTTGGGACCCATCCTTGTGACATTTGCATAATAATCAACTACTCCCTAAGTTGCACTTAAGGGGGAATTTTGGTGTAAATATGTGTTCTACCTATCTAATCATTAGAAGGTCCTATTTACATGTTAAGTTTACCTAGGTCCTAGGAAGGAATCTTTCTAGAAGGTGTTAGTTGTCATTAGATCTTATCTTATCTTTTGACTTCTAATACTTGTGTCCTAGGTGGTTATGATAAGTGTCATGACCTCGAAATAGCAACACTAAAAACCCAAACATTAAAATATAGATAAATAAATAAATTGAATAACACTATAATATAAATATAAATATTAAATTTAATATTATTATAATTGTAATTATTATAATATAATTATTATAATATAATAATATAAAATAGGCATAAAATTAAATAGGTTAAATAAGGAAGACTACAATATATTAATACAAACATAAATAATAATAAAAGGTAAACCTTATAAAGGTAGCGATCCTGGTGCAGGGCACCTTCACAATTTTGGCTTGTTTCGCATGATAAAGGGAGTTTAGATGTGGTTTAGGGCATTTCCATAATGCAATAAGGTCAAAAATGACCATGAACATGATGTAAGTGATGGTTTTAGAAGTTCTAGGGGTGTAGGGTCTTGTTTGAGTCATAATTTTATAATTTTGTTAATGTTTATATTGTGCACTTTTTGAAAAATCATGTGGAAGACAGAAGTTGAACGGTCACCACTTCAAATTTCAGTTGTGAACTGTTAGTAGATGGTTGAAAGATGTTTAAAAAGCCTGAAAATGATTTGAGGCTGTTTATTGGAGAAAGTTTTGAAGGAAATAAAAGCATATTGCTTTGTTTCATAGCTTTTTTCTGTGTTTTTGTATATATATATTGAATCTGTATGAACTCGTACAGTCAACAACTCATGTAAAATTCATATCACTGTATAGAGAATCATGTTAGCTTTTGTTTGAATCCTTTTAGGAAGGTTTTCATCTAGAAATAACGGAGAACAGAACAAAACTCTATAAGTTGCTTATTGGCTAGGGTATCTTAGGGTTTTGATAGAAAATGAAGTTTTGAAGGCCATTCCACTGTACTGTAGTTGAATAATCTGGTGGAATGGGCATGTTAGATGTTAGGGTTGGTGTTTTTTGTGTTTGTTTGGTAGAGTGGTATGGAAAATGGTGGTCTAACATGTGCACAATGTTTGGCAAATTGATTCTCTAGACATGAAATCACTGGTTATTGAGTGTGATAGTGAGAAATTGAATTGTTCCGTGGAAACAAATGTTAGAATTGTTGGTTTTGTGATGGTTGTGAAGTGTGGATGCAAGTTTTAAGGCCAGTAGAGAGAGGTTTAGCAGTCCTCCCTTGGAAAAGAGGCCTAATTAGGCCATAGAGCAGCGTTGAAGAGCAGATTGGGTTATGTCAGTGCAAAGTAACCCTAGCAGAGGGTTTGATATGTTGAAAGACAAGTTGATGGGTCCCTGAAATGATGAGCATCAGGAGTTGATAAGTGATTTAGAATTTTAGAGGGAGATATAGTTGGATAAGTGTGTCCAGAGGCCTAATTGTGAATAGGCAAGGTTGTAAAGGGAAAGAACCCTTCAAAAGGTGATTGTGGTTTGTAATTCAGTTGGAATCAGTGTGTTTGAGTCCATTACCACTCTGTCTTGCATTAGATCCCTTAATAAAAGAGCATGAGTTTAGGAAAAACAATGATTATATATTTTAACAAGGCAGCGATTCATAAAGACAGCTGTTAAGGCAGTAACTAATGAACTCATAAGGCAATGCTTGAGTCTATACAAGCAATGTAGGTTATACGATGGCATTGAGGATAATTAAAATAAACTTAAAGGCAGCATTAGGAGTTAATAATGAGTCATGCCCTTTCAAAGGGCTATTTCTATTCAAGAGACGCCTCTCTTCATGAAGGCAAAAAGAAATAAAAGGAAGATGTGTGTTGGCAGATATGAAATATATGGGAAAAGGTCTGCAGATAATAATAAGGTGATAAGTAATTTCTATATTAAAATAATTAGTGAGGGAATCAATATCTTATTATATCAGAAATCTAGGAAGGAATAAAAGGAAAAAAGGAATAGATTGCTATTATCAACAAACAATAAAAACTTAGTCTGGAAAAATTATCTAAGATCAGCATCGATGAGAAGAAAGATTGGTAAGGAAAGGAAGTAAAGCAAGTTATCTGCTGGCAACTTAGGGAGCAATTAAGGAAATAACAATAATGGATTTATGGTAATGAATATTCTTCAGAATATAAGGTTATGAGCAGAACAGGTCCTAAAGCTGAGATTTATCTTGTTTGAAGCATCTAAGTGGTGAGTTATAACCCTAAATACATTACGCTTGTGATTCTAGGACAAGATTTAGGATTATCCCAAAAGGGGGACATTACAATTGGTATTAGAGCATAATCTTGCCATCCTGTGAGAGAACGGTTAATACAAACTTACCAAAGAAGATGACCTCAAAGATTAAGCACTTTGTGGAGAGGAAGAACACAAGGAAGTTATGGAACCAGGACACAAATGTGGACAAAAAAAAGAAGACAAACTCTCAACATGGAGGCAAACTCTAATCAAGTTAGAAGAGAGGAAGGAAAAGAAGGCCCAAATAAAAGAAGGTACGATAGAGGCAGAACAAAAGGAGGAGACTCTTCTAAGGACTGAAGCTTTTCAGATGGTGGTCATTGCGACCAATAATGACAGTCATTGCAACCGATAATGGTGGGCATTGTGTCCGATAATGACAGTCATTGCGACCGATAATGGTGGGCATTGTGTCCGATAATGACAGTCATTGCGACCGATAATGGCGGACATTGTGTCCAATAATGGCGGTCATTGCGACTGATAATGACGGACATTGCGTCCGATAATGATGGTCATTGTGACCGATAATGGTGGTCATTGCGTCCGATAATGGCAATCATTGTGACCGATAATGGTGGTCATTGCGACCGATAATGGTAGTCATTGCGACCGATAATAAAGGTCATTGCGACCTATAGTGGAGGACATTGTATCTTATAATGGAGAACTTTTTCTATAATAAGAGAGGGGACTAAGTAGACCCAAAGAGACTAAATCATAAGAGAAAGGGCAAGAGTTGGCATGATGGATCCTAGGCTTCCCATTAGGTCATGTGCCCCACATTCTCTTACGGTTGAACCTTCCAAGGATAATAGAATGCATTATGTGCATGTGTGTGTCAGCCATTGTGATGTGCTAGTTAGCCATTGTGTATGTGATGAATGTTAGAGCTAGTCATTAGTACTTAGAACTTGTCATTGTGTCTATGATTACTTTATGCTTAAAAAACTATGAAAATGTTAAAAATGTTGTCCGTCAAGTTGCTTAAGCTGGTTGGCTGGTTGCTTGAGCTACTTGGTTGCGTGCTTGAGCTAGTTGCCTATTTGTTTGAGCTAGTTGGTTGTGTGCTTGAGCTACCTGCTTGGCTACTTAAGCTGGTTGCCTACTTGCTTGAGTTGGTTGCTTCTGTGCTTGAGCTACTTGTCTACTTGCTTGCATGTCTACTTGAGCTACTTGCTTGCGTGCTTGAACTACTTGCCTGTGTGCTTGAGCTGGTTGGTTGGTTGCTTGAGCTACTTGCCTGTGTACTTGAGCTGGTTGGTTGCTTGCTTGAGCTACTTGCTTGTCTGGTTGAGTTACTTGCCTGTGTGCTTGAGCTGGTTACTTTCTTGCATGAGCTATTTGCCTGCTTGGTTGAGCTACTTGGTTGTCTGCTTTAATTTTTTCATATGGAGCTGATCGTCGTGTTTTCTTTATGCTTAAAAGTTACGAAAATGTTTGGGGGTGGGGAGGCACTAAGAAATTAACTATCTAAATTGAATTATTATTATCCAAATGCAATAATAAAGAGTTGTGACTATTTGTGATTCCCTTAAATTTGTGATACAAAAGGAGAGTATTTCAATGGGAGGATCCAACTTAAATTAGGCCCTCAAGAATAGGGAGGAGGTGTGAAAGAATGTGACTCCCAATGTGAAAAGATGTTTGGAATTGTGATTACTTAAGGACAAGCAATTTTGGGTGGGGAGGTGGGGAGGACTGTCATGACCCCAATAATATAAAATATTATTATAATATAATAATATAAAATAGACATAAAATTAAATATGTTAAATAAGGAAGACCATAATATATTAATACAAACAAAAAAAAATAATAAAAGGTAAACCTTATAAAGGCAGCGATCCCTTAATAAAAGAGCATGAGTTTAGGAAAATCAATGATTATATATTTTAACAAGGCGGCGATTCATAAAGACAGCTGTTAATGCAGTAACTAATGAACTCATAAGGCAGCGCTTGAGTCTATACAAGCAATGCAGGTTTTATGATGGCATTGAGGATAATTAAAATAAATTTAAAGGCAGCATTAGGAGTTAATAATTAGTCATGCCCTTTCAAAGGGCTATTTCTATTCAAGAGATGCCTCTCTTCATGGAGGCAAAAAGAAATAAACGGAAGAGATGTGTTGGCAGATACGGAATATATGGGAAAAGGTCTGCAGATAATAATAAGGTGATAAGTAATTTCTGTATTAAAATAATCAGTGAGGGAATCAATATCTTATTATATCAGAAATCTGGTAAGGAAGAAAAGGAAAAAAGGAACAGAATACTATTATCAGCAAACAATAAAAACTCAGTCTGGAAAAATCATCTAAGATCAGCATCAATGAGAAGAAAGATTGGGAAGGAAAGGAAATAATGCAAGTTATCTGCTGGCAACTTAGGAAGCAATTAAGGAAATAACAATAATGGATTTATGGTAATGAATATTCTTCAGAATATAAGGATATGAGCAGAACAGGTCCTAAAGCTGAGATTTATCTTGTTTGAAGCATCTAAGTGTTGAGTTACAACCCTAACTACATTATGCTTGTGATTCTAGGACAAGAATTAGGATTATCCCAAAAGGGGGACATTACAATAAGTTGTCTCATGTCATAGGATTAAGACACTTTTCATAATCCTGTTTAATCCTATGTCTCACCTTGGCTATATAACCAGGTGGTCTCATATGTAAATCATATTGATTTATATCATTGATAGAACAATTGCTATCATTTGCATCCTTTGATAGAATAGAATTATTCTTTCATAGCTGATCTCTCTTGTGCTTTCATGAAGTTCCTAGATCTTGGGTGGCTATAATCTTCAGCCAAATCTTGCATGGTGTAGAGTATTCTATACCAACTCTTACAATGGCACCAACCTTGGTTGCAATACTTGTGGTTGAGATTGATTTGGCAAACCAAAAATATAAATGGGATTCAATTATATGGGATATAAAAGGGCAATTCTTGGGAAACAAAAAATGCTAAAAAAATTAAATAAATAAGGGAAAAACACAGTTTTTGTTATTTCAAGCCATATAAAGGGAAAAAATGTTGTCTTTCCATCTGGTACAACTCAGAACAAATTTTGTTTTTTAATTTTTTAAAACTTGAATGGGGGTCTAGGGTCAGTCGGAATTAATGCCTTCGAGGTCACATAAACCTTCATGGCACATGCCATTTTTTGTAATTTTACCACTTTTTAACAAGCTCCAAAACCTTAGAAAATTTAGGTGTCGAGGATTAGAATGATGATTAGTCTGTAACTGAATAAGAACGAAACAATGGAAGAGAAGATGAACTCACTACAAAAGTCCATAAGGAACATTCTTTTTCCCTGAAACAGTTCGTTATTCCTAGCTCACCAAAGGTGCTATAAAATTTTAGTGGAAAGACTTAATCATATCCAGTTAAAATCTTTGTCAAAACCTTTTACAAAGCCAAAGAGAATTTTACACCTTACAATACCATTCTTGTTATCCGACCCCAACTTATTTTTTAAAAACATAGAGCAAACATTATTGGCAAATTTACATTCAGATAAAAGATGAATAATAGACTCATGACAATTACATATAGGACAAACATATGGACAAATTCCAACATCCTTAAGAACAATGCCAACAACAATCTTTTTTAAGATTAGGAGTCATCTAAAGCATGAATTTTTAGGTTCTATCCATTTAGACTAGATATGACTGAAGATGGAAGTCCAATCTTTATTAGATAGGGAAAGGTTCCTAACAGGTTAAGCATATCAATCACCTCATTAGTATTGTTAACATTTTGTATATATCCTTAGTTTTGGCTTAATTAAAGGAGTGCCATTTTTCCATTTAATATTGCTTAAGATTTTTGTATTGAATTTGAGTTGAACTGGAAACTTAAAACCATACATAGCCTTCTTAAGAATGGAGTAGGTACTTTTTGGGAATCAGGAATTTGAAATTTTGACTGAATATCAACCCAAGAACTTGAATTACCACCATTAAAAATATCACAAAATATTTTGCAGCCTTTAGCATCCCAACCCCTTGCCGAATAGTTCCTAGTGAGGCTAAAGGCTTGTTATTAAATCCAAGATTCCACCACATGGACTTGTAGTTGACAAAAGTATCCTCAATTCGAGACAAACCTTCATGAACATCAATCAAATGTTTCAGACTTCTAGGTCCTCCAAACATTGTAGAAGACTAGAGAGCACTTAGGTCTTGTAGAAAAATTACCAAAAATAATATCATGTGGGCATAGACCTTTCCATTGTTTATTCTTTTTATTAGTAGCTAGATTGATATTATTCCTGTAATGTCCCCAATTCCCGAGTAGTCACCACTAGATCAATTTAATTAATTAAATATTAATTAGTCCTAAAAGTATTATTGGACGTTAATATTTAATTAATTAATTAATGTAATAAAGTGACTATCAAATAAATATTAAAATATTCAATCAGTGACTTTATGAAGGAAAAATAATTAAATAGTGGTGAATATAAAAGGCAAGTTGGGAAGGCAATTGACTATCTTTTGGAAAATTATTATTGGGCACAAAAATTGAGAGCACAACTTTCGGAGACCACGAGTATGAAAACCCTCAAAATTGTGAATTGGATGAAAAGCCAATCCCATGTGCAGGTGGATTCACCTCGAGATTCGTGCAGGGATTCAAATGACAGTTGAATGATTTTGTGGAAGTTTGTATAGCCTTTTGAAGAAGCATTTCAGGTAGTTGTAAGGATTTGGGTTTATAAAAGCACTTCGTGTACAGTCCTATTATGAATAATGGAGTTGGAGTTTAAAATTTAACTAGATAAATGCCTAAATATCCAGCAATGGACGGTTTGTTTGAAGGGAAGCATTTAATATTTTTTCACAGGCTTTGGGAGAAATTAATGATGTTTGCACTTCACACTGGGCATTAAAATATTAATTAAGGGCTCGAATCATATGGCAATGGCACTAATGTAGGCGTGTGGTTTAAACATACACGGTTTGGTTTTCGGTAGGCATTTCTTTGAAGAACCTGGAAATAATATAAGACCTGGTTTGATTGAGTTACTTTTTTACAAGTGTTATCTGGGAAGAGGTTGAAGATATCCCACACTGCCGCAACATCAATAATATTTCGCTTTATGTAGTATCAGAGTTAGTAGAAGTCCTTTCTAATGTCGATCACCTTTGTATCAAGTATCATTCAGCTTTATTAAGCCTCCACATTATATACTAAAGTGTTTTTTGTCACCTTGGGAGGGTGATGTGGACGGATATGGGAGTCGGGAGTTTTATGAACAAGCCGCTATGATTAACACCCACCGCATAACTAATATTGGTTGAAGAGATCGGGAGTAGGTTAAGGAAAAAGCCGTTTAGATAGGCTTTACTAGCTGCCGACACATAATGGATTATCGGGGGTCTTCGCCAACATATCTGCCCTTAATAAAATTGATTAAAGCCTACATTCGACGCAAGAACAAAAGTCATTCCTTCAACGCAATCCATAGAGCTAGCTCCATGCTAAACTGAGGACATCGGTTACTAGGTCAGAGTTATAATTTAATTCTATCTGCAGTTTGTGTAAAGAGTTTGGAAATTTAATTCTATTTGCAGCCTGTGTAAAGAGTTTGGAAATATTCCTATGTGATTGGAAAGAAATAAACTTAAGCACTCAGAAGTATCTATATGCCTTTATTAGGTAATACAGATGCTTGATTATCTATAGTGAATTTAAAATTATGGTAATTGGCTTAAAATTGCTGTGAGCATTGAGTTGCAAAATGTTGATTAATTTACTCGGCATATAAAAAGTTAAACCATTCTAGTCCAAACCACTAAAGTAGTTTGACAAATACCATTGTCAAACTTGTGCAATCGCACTAATATCAGTCAAAGGGGGTAAGGGTTCTTACAATTCCTCTTTAGGATTTTCTAGGTTTCTAATCCCTCAATAGCTTTGAAGATCCATTTCATAGCTAGGACAATACCTTGTAATTTAAGATCTTTTAAACCCATACCAACCAATCTCTAGGGTAGGCGACACCAATTCCCCTTGACTACATGCCTTTTCTTGATACCCTTCTCGTCTCACCACAGAATGTTCCTAATAAGCCATTGAGTTTTGTCCACTTGTGTGCTCCCAAATAACCATGCAGAGGTATAATAGGTATTAAAAAAAGAGAGCACTTTTTGGTACACTTGGGCTCCACCAACTAGAGAAACCAAGTGGCCTTGCCACTTAGTATTATCTTTTGGAAAACCCATTCCCGCATTTCTTCAAAAGAGGCTCAATTGAAAAAGGTATACCTTGATACTTCATCGTTTTATTGGGAGCACCCCACTCCCAACCTATTTTAAGAACCAATTAGGAGGGTGAGTACTCCAACCTAGAGCAATAGACTTATTTTGGAGGAGATTTTAGAACTAGAGGCTAAACAGTATACACCTAGTCTGTTTATTAAGTTGTCAAAATTATCATCATCAAAAACAAGAAATATAGTTGTATCATCAACAAATTGTATATTTAACATCTCATTATTATCAAGGAGAATAAGGCCTTTAACAGGGGATCCAATATCATTAGTTCTAAGAATACATTGTAGAGCTTTTGGAGCAATAACAAAGAGGGCAGGGGCAAGTGGACAACTCTGCTTAATAGGTCTTTGCAAGAGAAAAGGATAAGTGAAATCACCATCAATTTCAACCTAGATTGAAACATTATTGAATAGAACTTCAGCTATTCTGCAAAACTTCTTTAGGAGGTGAATGGTTTTAAGCATCACCATGATCAAGGGCCACTCAATCCTATCATAGGCTTTCTCAAAATGAAGAAGGGCTATACAAACATTCTATCTAGACTTCTTAGCCCAATCAAGGCCTTCACAACTAGCAATAAGATTCTCTAGGGTATGCCTTGTTTTTATGAAGCCTATTTGAGTAGTAGAGATGATGTTAGGAAGAATGCTCCTTAACTTAATTGCCAAGGCCTTGGTCATTATTTTATAGGAGACATTTAATAGATTTGTTGGTCTTCAGTATTTTCTTGAAGTTCTATTCCCCTCCTTAGGAAGAAGCTTAATCACACCTTTGTTTGTCTTACTTCTGAATGTGCCTACTTTGATAGCCTATCTTTGTAGACTTCTAGAAAATCAGGTACAATCCAATCAATGTTTTCTTATAGAATTAAACAGGAATACCGTCTCATCCAAGAGACTTTCCATTTTAAAAAGAGTTGATAGCAAAACATATTTCTTCTTCAAAGAGATCATTGTCAAGAAAAATACCATCATCCTTTTCCACTTTTATAGGAATTACTCTTCTAGAGAGCTCTCTAGCCTCCTAATTTGCCTTGCATTATTCTGAAGAAAATAGACCCATATAGAATACCTGAAAGGTATATTTAGTGCTCTTGTGGTCATTTTTGATGCTAACATTAATATTAATGGATCCTATTCTTTCTCTATTAAATATAGCTTTCAGCATATTGAAGAAATATTTTTATCCTTTGTCTTACCTTATAATCCAGTTTATCATTGCCTTCATTTTGATCCCTTGAGCAATAAAATTCCAGTGACACCTCCATTCACGTTTATCTCCACAAGCCTATACTAGGATTGTTTTAAATTTCTTCTTCACATTCGGTCATATTCACTTCATGTTGGCGTAACAACTAGCACCTCTGGAGTAAGAGTTGGTACGGACAGCTATGTACACTACGCAATGAGTGCTCTTCAAATTAGGAGGGGAAGCTCCCTCGTTGTGCTTGACAAAAATACCTACAAAGGGAAATAAACTAAACTAATTCCTGTCTTTTTGTTTCAGCTGTAGAGGTACAAGGCTTTCTCGAAAACTATATACGTTGCAGCTGAGAATTTTCTCTGGTTTCACAGATTCACTAACTACAACTAAACTTAATAAATTAAATTCTATCCAGCTCCCTCAAGAATACAGAGCATGAGGAAATGGAGCAAGGTTTATGACTATCAGACGATAAACGCATTCAGATTCTCTACTTGAAGGCAAGGTGGCGCAGCTATCATCTCAATCTAAACAAGTTTATTAGGCACAAAACAGATTTAAGAATCTACCAAGATAATCTTATGAAACCCTATGTGGCATAACACTTGATTATAACGGTAAAAGACTTCACAAACAGATTTATCATCACAATCTCATGAAACCCTATGTGGCATAACACTCGATCATAACGGTAAAAGTTCACAAAACAGATTTATCATCACAATTGCATGAAACCCTATGTGGCATAACAATTGATCGTAATGATAAATATGCACAAAACAGATTTATCTAAACTATGGAAAGAGTTCACTATCATAATCGAATGAAACCCTATGTGGCATAACAATCAACTGTAATAGCAAAGACGCATGAACAAATACCAAAAAGAGCAATATTGAGGGCCAGGTAGGCGCAACATATATTTCTCTCTCAAGCAAAAGTCAATTACAAATGAGCAAAAACTCTTATTTATATACATCAAGGTGTAGGTAACCCTAAAATCACCTTGAGTTCACTACAGTTCTTACAATGCATGCAAGTTATGCGCCAAACCCTAATGAAGTAAACTATACAGTTAATTGGAAAGCTACCATTAGTTAACTGGTACATTTAACCTAAATGGACCATGTGCAAGCATGCACGTCCTTATTTAAAGCAAAGTTAACTGGCCACTACCTTCAGTTAACTGGAAACCCTAACCCTAACTCCTGTGATGATAATTCCAAGAATGAGATAAGCATGCATTAAGTCAGCAAGTAAACTCAAGACTGAAAGTCGAGTTAACTGCTACTCATGACTCAACCCTCGAAATTAACTGCAGGTTCCAACTGGCAGATCACTCCATGTCAACTCGGTCTAACACTTCAACCAAGAACTCATCGATCTCTTTGTCATCTGGCACTTTGACGCTGCTCAAAATAACAGTCTGCCTCTTCAATTCTCTGCCACTTTCTGTGATCGTATGCATGCCATCTTTACATTCTTCAGTCGCCTTCCTGAAACTGGCTGCAATCACTGAAATATTCTCTAATCTAGGCGCCATAGGTTCACCTTCAAGGCTGTCACGAATCAGCTTCTCAAACTCTGCTTGTAGTTTGTCCAACTCAACATACGTGCCATCTTCAAGAAGATAATGACACGAAATCTGAACCACAAAGCCACTGACAAGTGCAAGTACTCCAACCACATCATCCTTGAGTGAAAACAACTTGGTAGAAATCTTCTCACATATTTCCGTCCTGAGAAGGTGCTGCTCTCTCCAAGTAAAAACTTTGTCTTAATCCTCATCGATCTCTAAGGCATCGTATGCAACTGGTAACTGAAATACCAGAACACGATCCTTTGCCAAATTCTCTGCAACTGCAATTTCAAGCAACTGAACACCTTGACGGAGTTTATGTGCATCACTCCTCAACTGATACATATCTGCAAGAAGACGCCGACCAGCAGCAACTAAACTATCAATCCAGTTGTCCAAAAGTCTGCCATGACTGACTAACTGATCTAGTTTTCGTTGCTCTGCAGGTGTATGCTGAGTAAGAACAGGTGCTCTATTCGAATCCCCATGAACAAGATCAGAAATGTACTGACGAAGTTGACCAATTTCAGCTTTAAGTAACGCCTTATCTTCTCCATCCTTGGTGATACGCTCTTCAAGATTATTAGTGACGATCTTCAGAAGAGTTACATCTGTCTCTCGTGTTGTCCTGCCAAGATTTGCCTTAGTAAATGTAAAGTCACCAACTTTGACTTCATCTAAGCTTTTACCTTCTGGAGGAATTGCAACTTCGATAACAATCTCTGATTCTGGAGTCTTTTCAATGTGCACCTGTTTCTTAATCTTCTTGTTTGACCTCCTCTGATAAGGTTCACCGAATTCAGTCAAATCAAGGTTGTATGAAGGTTCACGCCTCTGTCTCCCTAAAGACTTTTCGAGCCAACAAGACTGAATAATATCATCAATCCGAGGAGAGACTGTCCCTGATGTATCAACTTGTGGTAGTTCAGGTGTCTCCGATCCAGCTTGAATTGGTGTCTCAGGCTCAGAACTTATGTCAATAGGCTATACATGAGGTGAACTAGGAGGTGAAACATGAGGCTCGGCCTGAATAACTGTCTCTACTGGAACCTCAGGAACATTCTCAATTTGTTTCTGCTTCCTCTTACCAGTAGCTCTTTTCCCTGTGTTTCCATTGAGTCTAACCCCTTCAAGAGGTATTATAATGGCCTTGAATTTGGGTCTTGCTCTAGAAGTAGAAGGCAACGAAGAGAAATCCTTTGGCGGCTCTGCTACAGGAACTGACTTCCGCGTCCGTTTGCTTTCCAAGAACAACTTGCTAGTCTTTATAACTGATTTGGAAACCTCTTCAATAGAAATATTCTCCTTGGCATACCAATCAGGTGAGCGAAGTGGCTGCCGAGCAACTTGATCCTTGACATATGAATTGAGAAGAACTTCTCCATCATCATCTGATAGACCATCAACATCTTCTGATAGGTAATCAGAGAGCTGACCGATAGTGAGTCTACAATAGTGACGACGACAAACCTCGAATTCATCTTCACAATTAGCCCAAAAATCCTCAAGTGCTGGCGTATGTGCAATCCTTCGCTCTAACCGATCTGCATAATGACCAAGAGGATCATAGGAACACCTCTCAGTATAAGTCTTGAGCTTGAACCTTTCTATCTCAGTAGACATAAACCTGGCATCTGTTGCCGCATTGCATGTGAAAATTCGCAATGTGAATGGAAAATTAGCCGCAGTCTTATGACGACTACGAAGAAAGAAATGGACATGCTGCATCTGTCTGAGGAACTCCATAAAGATAATCTTGTCCGACGGATACCTTGGCAACATTAGGGGCTCTCCAACATATCCATAAACCCGGATGCATGTGAAAGTAGGGAACTGGATAAACCAATCCGCCCAAGTCTCCATCGCTGATTTGGCCTCGGCAGAAATGCGAATGTGCATCTCATCATCAAGATCTCTAACCGTTCTCATGGAAAAGTGATCATTCACTGCTCAAAAATCCTGCTCGGATTGAGAAAACTCCAACTGAGGATAATACTCATGAACACGTTGAACACTGAGAGTGCCATTAGTTTTAAGAAGCCTGTAGCTACCTTGAAATGCAACTAAGTAAACCAAGTAGGATATCATATGAAACTCATGATACTTGAGAAAGTTAGTAATTTGCTGATGTAAGCAATCAGTAATCAGCATAGCCCAATCAAAACGCTCTGTACCATCAAGAATTCTGGTAATCAAGTAAAACATCCATGAACGGAAAGTGCTGGCATCTGATTGACCGGTAACTCGGTTGAGTAAAGTTATCAGTTGAGTAAAGTTATCAAAACAGCAACTTCTTCTTTAAATTCACCACGACCAACCTTCTTGGGCATGTTAGTTTTCTGCACTTTCAACCATTTCTGGGCCACTTTCCTCTGAGAACGTTGTTGATCAGCATCCCATATCTTCTCACAAGCCTCAAGAACCACAGTAAAGTTATCTGAACGAGGAGGAATAGCAAAACATTTCTCTATGTCCTTCGGTTTGATACTGCAAACAACCTTCCCATTTGCTGATCTGATTTGACGTGATGATGAGTCATAATGCTTAATGCAAGCAAGAACGAACTCAAGATCGAAAGTAGTAACAGGAATGGATGCCGCTGCCAGCAACCCGAAACGCTCAAGATTCCTTAACAAATTGCTGCTAACACCTTCCAAACTGCTCAGATTGACTACTGGATAAACATGATTCAGGTCCGTATCTGAAGTCTTGATGAAATTATGTGTGAGAGCTGATTTCACCTTGTAATCAATGAGATTGAACTGCATTTTGAAAATGATGACTTTTGACTGTAAAGTCGAATATACTTGAAGAACTTTCTGAAAACCTTTGAACAAGGCTAAAAATAGCCTCTGACGAAAGAAATTTTCGAAGTTTTTCTGGAACATGGGTTTTGTGCACAACTGAATTTTGAACAAACCCAGATAGTTGGATTCTCGAAAAAATGTCTTTTAAGCCCACATGCAAAGAGATCCTCGGAAAAAGGCACAGAGCTTTAGAATGAAAGCTAGGGGCGATTTTCTCGAAAAAATCTAAGACGTGGGTCTCTCTGCAAATGCTGAAATATGCGAACCCTGATGATCAGATTCTGAATATGTGTTGAATTTCTTTGACATGCGAAGAAAGTACCTAAGGTGAGAAATAGAAGAAATAAGACAGAAGATAGAAATTTTTGCTTGTCTGCTTCTGAAAAATCTGCCAACCTCTTCTCTGGAACTAGACAAACCCTGCATGCAAAGTGAAAATAAAGTCTAGAATCGCCTTCCTCTGAACAATCTGAACTCGTTGCTTCGAAGAACACTGAATTCAGACACCTGAATCACCTTTAGCTTGATGGTCACTCAAGAAGAATATGAGCTTCAGAGCAAAAGATGATGAAATAATGGACGCCATTGCTGAAATATATAGATTTTTATCTTTGAAAATTCGCACTAAGCAAGGAAACCATGAAAAATGGCGCTTGGATTCTAATTGGACCCCATTTTAGTTAACTGGAACTCAAACAAGCTAAATAAATAGCCATGCATTAGGGTTTGCCTTTCAAGTCTTCAGTTAACAAAACCATGCGACTTTAGCTTCAGTTAGTAATCCTTATCAAGTTCGCCATCCTTCATATTTGCTTTAGATTCACAAATTTGACCTAAGGCGACCCTTTAGATAACTAAAGTTGGCATTAAGGAATTCGCCACTTTCATGCAATGAATATTCTAAAAATAGCGACCCTTTTCTATCTTCAGTTGGTCTTCAAGAAGTGCGCCAACTTCACTCTTATGCTTCAATTTAATTCTAAAAATACTAACCCTTTTGGAACTAAAGTTATCATTCCTTGTAAAAGTGCGTAGCTTCACAAATTATGCTTCATCAATAAAATCTAAATATGGCGACCCTTTTGATAACTTAAGTTAACATGCAAATGCGCCATACTTCACAAATCTAATGCTTCATGCTTCACAAATTAATGCTTCATCAAAATATGGCATCCCTTCTTGAACTTTAGTTGACACTTAATGAAGCGCCATCTTCACTAAAAACTTCACAATTGCAACCAAATTCGCCATGCATGTGAACTTCAGTTGACATTCACTGATAATCCTCAGTTAAGTGAACATGCAATCAAGTTAACTCAACATGCAAGGTAGTTAACTGAACATGCAAACTAGTTAACTCGACATGCAAACTGAAAGATCACTCCACATGCCAATATATGAACTGAAGATGACAACCCAGAAAACGTTTAGTCTAACTACAGTCGTAACTCCAGTTAGCGTCCATTCAACTCACTTTCGAAAATCCAACTTTGAACTCTCAAAATTCCAGACTTAGCCAAATTTTATGAAAATTTAAGCTAAAACCTCTGCCGGGACCTCTGTTCATCCTCGACATTGGTTGACTGACTTCTCCGATTGGTCGGCGACAGCAGGCAGAGTGAGTAAAACGATCAAAAGATATCTTGAGTACACTATAAAATTGACATCGCTCAAAATCCAAGCGCTTTTCAAAGCTGCGCTTTTGTCGAACAAATTTTGACTTCGCATCTCGAACGAAGGGAAAAATAAATCCTTCATAACCTTTACCAACTTTAGGACTGGATCTGGTTTCGCTGAAGCTAACCTCATGCCGCGGCATGCAAAGGCACATTTCCCAAGAAAACATCATCGGGGTGAAAAACTAGGGTGCCTTTTGAAAAGTTGCTCTTTTTCCTCCGTGACTTAGCCATTTCGAAATGACAAAATAATATAAAAGCTCCGGACCAAGCTGAATCATCCTTTGATCGGAGGGCGATCGAAAGCTAAATGTGTAATGTCCCTTACCTAGCCTTGCTCTTGTATTTGCTTGTTTGCCCTAGAATTCGATTGTTGATTAGGTTTAGGGTTTCTTCTTTCCAAAAGGAATGTGTTTCTCTAATGAAATAATCCTAGATTGAAATCTGCATTCACCAATTCAAAAACATTTCCACATACACATATCTGTTAGCAATAATATCTAGATATCCACAATATATTCATAAACATAAATCAATTAATGAAGACATAAGAGGAGTGCCATAGGTGGATCCGCCCTGAAGCCCTCATGTAAACTCAAGAGGTTGTCCATCACAATCCTTCTTGCCTAGGGGCTTAGTACCTGCATACTCCACTCATGGTAGCACCTCAGAAGACACTCGTCCTATTAGGGGAAAGGAACCATAGAGTCCAAGTGGCCTAAGGCCTACCACCTTCTCTTGCCCAATCCCGTATCTTGGGCCTAAGGGGCAGAGACCTAGGTGGGACCCCCATCTTTCTATAACCCAATCCCTAGTCAAGGGCCTAAGGGGCTGCAAATCCCAATCCCTTGTTAAGAGCCTAAGGGGCTGCAAAGCCCAATCCCTTGTCTAGGGCCTAAGGGGCTGAAAGTGGGGTTTTTAGGCAATCCAACTTCACCCATGTTTCGTCCATCCTAATAGGTTTACAAACACATAGTAGACAATCTTTAAACAATCAGATATATTTGCATTCATCCAAGATTTATTTCATGCCTATAATCAAATATATTTTCATTTACCAATGGTTCTTTAAGTTCATCATTTTCTATGATAATTCTCATTATGATAAGATTAAAGGATGTCATTATATCAATAATCAAATTAACAATATCTAGTTCTTATATTCAAAATATGCTAAATATTATTGCTAAGTGAATACATCACCTGAACCGTTGTGTCTTCCCATGATTCTTAATTCCTTAGTCGCCTTCCTTCAATCTTACATTTGATTGATCATAAATATTAATCTATCCATTTTTATATTATGATCGTAATTACTTATAATGCTCAATAATTGCTGCAAGCATCATTATTACAATGATCGTGTATAAATATATAATTATTTCTAATTAATTTTAATCTTCCAATAATCACTTACTCTCTCTCTCTCTCTCTCTATATATATATATATATATATATCATTTACTATATCTATATATATATATAAAACTTACTTCCCCAAATATATTCTTGACAATAACACTTAATCAAATAAATCTCCCATAGTTTATTTCATTTCCAATCTGCTGCTTTATGCAGATTTCTAATTGATTCCTTTTTTTATTTCTGATTCTTACATTCAATGTCTTTTTATATCTATGTTAAAGGATACATCTTTTCAAGAGTGATGTCCTTATGAAAAGACACAAACATTTATTTAAACCTTCATTATTATTTTTAAACCACTTTTATTTATTTATTTATTTTATTTTTTCAAACTGCTGTTTTTATAATTAATCCCTTTTTTTTTCACTAATAATTGCTGCATTACATCTTCAATATATAAATATTATTTCTTAATATTTATTCTTAAATTAGTGGTTTTATATGTATTATAATATTTATGACTATAATTATAATAATATTTTATTAATATTATTTTGTAATATTTTTTTCTTGTGAAATCTCTATTATTATGATATTTATAATGTACTAATATTAATTGTCTCGTTTATTATAATAAATGTATTATAATTATAATATTCTTGATAATAATATTTAGATTGCCATTACATTTTTGATATTTATTTATCTAGTTATTTATATTTCACACTAAAATGTGTTTTGTGATTATGATTTATTTATTGATTTGCATTTTCATGTGTTACAATTTTGGGACATGACAAAATGTAACTAACACATTGAACATTTGGTATCATCGAAAGCAAGCATTAAAGGCCTGAAAACTGCGCCTTTCCCAAAAAGTGCTCTTTTGCTTTTTCCTTCTAAAATATTGACTAAGATTTGACCCAACGTTCGACCTCAGGTTCAAGCACTCCAGCAACTCAGATTCACCCACTGACGGATGCGTCGCGAAGCTCGAACAAAAGTGAGATAAACATCTTGGGTGACATTTAGCCAAAACCTCCATCTGGCACCTCAAAAGATGGTGTTTTGAAAAGCCGCGCTTTTCCCCGCTGTTAGTCAATTCCGCCTCGCTTTTGTCAGATCTTCCGTAATCCTGCTCGAACAGTCCGCTTTGATAGGCTTGATAGCTCACGCAGTTAACGTATGCTAGACAAATGTCTGCTGGAGGTGACAAACCCTAAAAATAGGATCCGAGTCCCCTAAAGATAAGGCTCCATTTGAGAATGTGCTTCCTTTCTCCGTGAGATAGAAAATTTTGATGTTTTTCGTTCAAATTTTCACTTTTCTTAAATCTCTTCAATGACAGACTGACATGACACTGATACCAACTCCATATTTGAAAACCCCAAAAACGACCTTTTGACAACACTTTAACAAGGTTAAGACTCAATTAAGCAAAATGCCTTAGTGAAGCAAAAATTTTGGTTTTGGGTACAATACTTCACATGGAAGACCTTTCTTCCTCTTGTCGAGGGCCTTCTTATTCCCAATTGTGGTAAGGAATGTTTTCCAGCAATCAGTCAAATTCTCCCAGAATGTGATGGCAGATTTTGAGAGGAAAATGCTTATATTGATGTTCCTAATGGTATGGACACCATTCATGCAATCTCTATCTTGTAGAAGATAAGTATTCAATTTGTGTAGCCCTTTCTTAAATTTTTTACGGTCAGTGTTACCCTCCTGAAACATGACTGAGACCTCAACAAGGTAGTGGTAAGACATAGTTGATGGTGGTACTCTCACACTATTACTGCCCATAATATCTTAATCCTAAAATGAATACTTATTTATGTAACTCTTGTGAGTGTAGAATAGAGCCTTTTTTGGCCTTTTTTCTTTTCTCTAGTGGATCTAGTAAACTAAGGTTTCATTGCATCAGGACCAAAAAACCAGTTAATTACCTTTCCATGATAGGGTGTTACCGCCAACTTTATGTTCCTTTTGCTCTACCATATTGTAATCCCCTCCATTTATCCATGGAACTTTGGGCAGATTAGTAGCAAGCCATCTCTAGAGTTCACTCCTCCTCTTGTAGTCATTAGAAGCATACACATATGCAAAACCAAAACTCATATCATTGATGTAATGATTACCTATATAACTTGGTTGTAGGGAGAGCAACCAAATTCTTTGGTATGTGGATATGCCACAAGAAATTATTGAAAAAATTTCATGCATTTAATCTTATTAAGAGAGAGTTGAGTTAAAAAACTAGTAATTGTTTAGAACCATAGAGAAAATTTGTAGGTTGAAAGCAAGATTTATCATGTTTTAGACCATTCAGATTACATGGGTTCATGATGGACTAAAGATGAATATGGAGGAAAGATGATTCTTGGAGGACACAAGGAAACTATGAATGGTGTTGTGGCTTTCTATGGATTCCCTTTTTAGCAGCCGAAATTCGTCGTAATGCAAAAGAGGATGGATAAAGAGAGAAGACTACAACTTGAAGCATGATAGGAACATGAGAGCATTATTTGATGTGTGAAAGAATTAATGGATGGGTCTTGTTTGCTGAAGATGACTAATTCAAAACCACTATAAGGGAATAAATACTATTGCAATTGCCATGTTCCTATTTTTCCAAACAAGGGAAAAATTATTCTCTATTTATGGAAGAGTGAATAGAGCCAACAAAATAATTGTCTTGAGGCCTTCCAATAGGCTGCATATGCAAAAATATAGATATGAAGAAACCATAGTTGCATGGAGTTTCTTGATGGGGGGACAAGTTTTGGGATGGGGGGACCAAGGGCCTAAGTTTAGTGATGGTGGAGGGATAGTGGTGCGAGGGTGGCGGGGTGATAAGCTGGTGGTGGAAATACATATAGTACTTGAAAAATTAGTTATAAAATGATGTGTAAGGAATAAATATAAGAATTACAAATGAAATTTTGGCATACTAAGTAAAGTTTAAACTACTAAACATTACAAACATGGCAATGATTACATTTAACCAGTGTTACTCGGGGATGCATCCCCCGGTCTAAACCCCCCTGCCCTCGTCCTGGAAACGTCCTGGGGATGGGGACGGCCAGGGGACGACAACAGTGCACTATGTTTAATATCACATGCATATTCACAATGAATTTTGAATTTTGAATGCATATTGAGTATTGACAATGAATTCGTAACACAAATGTTATATGCTAAGTTTCTATAATATGAATATTTAAAGTTTCCCTATATATTTAAATTTTTTTAATATTTTATATAGTCGTCCCCCCGTTGTCCCCAAATTTGGCCTGAAAAATTTGAAACTTGGGGACTCGTCTCGCCATCCCTGTCTCGGAAACTTGGGGTAACACTGCATTTAACATTAACAATGGTGGGTGGAGGTTTGGGAGCAAATCCCCCAGTATGATTGAAGGACAGTGCCCCTCATGGTGGTTGGGGGCTAGAGCCCCTAACGAGGTTGAGGGGCAACACCCCTTACGTGTATTTTGTCGTAGTACAAGGTAGGGACAAGGGGTAGAGCCCCCATCACCAAACACAAATTAAGACCTTCAAAACCACATGAACCTTCATGATGAATGTCATGTTCCCAATTCTATCACTTAGTTTTTGCCACACCAAGTCCTTACTATTTTGAAACTTAGGAGTGACTTGAAATGAGGTTAAAAGGAAAATTTATCAAGTGTTTGGGTTTTGGCTGGGGCCCATAGGCGATTAGGGTTTGGGCTTGGGCACAAGTTTCAATTTCTTTTTTCTGATTTTTTAAAAAATATGCACTTTTTTCATTGCCTGGCCATGGGAGACGCTTGGGTGTCCTTGAGACATTCAGAGAACTTGTGTGAATCCCCAAGATGTCTCAGGGATGTCTTGACATCCGCTAACAGTCCCTAAAAAAGGGGACGTCTTGGAAACAACCCATTTGAGTGGAAGATGCCTTGGAGATGTCTTGGGGACGACGACAAAGGGGGTGGGGCGGCTGTGGGACATCTCCTCCAAGTCCCCATGTCTTGGAGATGCCCCCATCCTAGAAGCTTAAGGATTTTGGGGGTGACATGTCCCCATGGTACATTGGGAGAAACCCATGTAGCCCTGAGTGAGAGGTACAATACTTGACTTCAAATTTGTATAAACAAATCAGCAGTGATAGTGTTTATTGGAATTAACAGCAATTATGTAATGTCCCCTTTTTCGTGAGCATCAGAGTTTTCAAGATTAGACTATCATCTGACCCTCGTAGGCAAGTGTTGTGGGTTAGAGGATCCAGTTTGGGCATTGAATGAGCTCTTTAGGTGGCAGTTTGTAGTGTTCAGCTTTCCAAACCGTTGGCATTTTTAGAGGCGATGCTATTAGAGGTTTTTGGCTCCGTTTTGATGCACTTACTATTTATAGGAAGTTAGTTGAGTGATAGAGGCCAACCTTACTATTTTTGGTAAGGCACCTGGTTGGGTAGAGGATTCAATACGTTACCTCTTGGCACTGACAAAATCAGGAAATAATGATTATTGAGGGAGTTATGTAATTTTAATTATTATTAAAGTAAGAGTTTAGTAATAATTTATTATTTAAAAGTGCATATTATAATTTTTTAAGTTGACTTTATAATAAGGGGGCATTAATGATATAAAGTTAAATTATAAAGTAACTTTGGAATGGGCACCCAAGTGATAATATATTATAAAGTCAAATCAAAAGCAAACATTATAATATATTTTAATGATTTAAAGCACATTGGGAGTCGTGCTTTTTCATGGAGGTATAAAAAAGTATCAAAAGCAAATGAAAATTATTATTGATGAATGTTTTCAAACACTTGGATTTGTTGCTTGGCATTTGAGGAGAAACCAGGGGTTTTTTTTGCAATTTTGATCTTTGAGAGCATAGCTTCTCTTTGATTTGAGCTCTCTGAGGGTGTGAAAGATCATTTGAGGTTTGCAAATATTAGAGGGTTTAAATTGGAAGTCTCATTGTGCTAATTGGGAGAGATTACATTAATAATTTCTAAGGGTTTGTGAAGATTGTTGATTGAAAAACAAAGGCATATATGCTGCAAAGAATTAATCGCTGATTACACACCATTTCAGTCACATGGAGGTCATCATAGAGGCCGTGCAAACTTGCTGCTGTGAGGCCGTACAGTCCTGGGAAGAGGCGTTTGGTTTCTAGGCTGAAATACCTGGCTTATGTGCAATTTTTGATCATCATTCTGAGCGATTGGTTATTAGCAATCAATTTGCTGCATTATTGGAGTGGAGAATATAACATCTGGTGCCTAGCGTCTATTCCAAGGGTTTCCAGAATTGCTGTTATGTAATTTCTGACCTGCATTGATGTATTTGAAATTCCGGGTATGTTTTTTAATGATGTCACTAATATTGTATGAAGTGCTCAATAGAATATATTGTATATGCAAGCTGATTTGAATAAATGAATTAAAGGTTTGCTTCAGCAGTGGATTTGAATGCAATAGTTTATCATTACTTCTATCTTGCATTGGTATATGTTATTTGCATTTCCTTTATTACTTGGTAATACATCATTGAAAATCAAAACAAAACAAAACCTTGAGAGAACAAGCAAATTACACAAGGCAGAAAATTTAGTTTGCGAGTGTCCACCTAGGGGTGGGACATTACAGTGGTATTAGAGTGGTTTCCTACCAAACTGTGTTGGGTTTAAATTATATATTCAGTGAATTAACATCTTGCATCATTTGAGTGGCCAGCACTCATTAGTTCCAGTTAGTTCAGTTATGGGTTTAGATAGTGATAGAAAGTTAGTATTAGGAGATAGAAAGTGGTTGGCTAGAATTCTTTATGAATAGGGTACCAAACTTGGTAGTCAACTTAAATCTGGGTGTGATACTTTGGCCACATTGAGAAGACTGGAAGAATGCTTAAGTCTTGTTGGGCAGTCACCTTCTTCATTATTACAGATTGCTATGACTCCAGTGGTGACTACGTTGGGTGAGCTCAAGTATTTGAGACACAATGACTATGAAATTAGGCTCACTATTGCCCTTTGTATTAGTTAGATTATGAGGATCACAGCTCCTCGGGTTCTCTATGATGTTGGCACAATGAGGGAAGTATTGCAGCTGATTGTTGACAATTTGGTTGAGATAGGAGATGTTAGTAGTCCTACTTTTGGAAGGAAGATCAAGGTCCTTGAGTTGATGGCATAGGTGAGATTGTGCATTGCCATGATTGATTATGATTGTTATGATCTGGTTTTGCGGATGTTCCATTTGTTCTTGGATTCTACTAGTGGGAGTCATGGACAATCTATTCAGGACTACATGGGAGCTATTATGTCTTCCATTATTAATGACAGTGATGACATCTTTCAGCCTATCTTGTCCTTACTTCTAGCTGTTCATAAGCAAGAACACGTGTTATCTCCAGCTGCAAGTGATTTGATGCATAGTGTCTTCGAATAGTGTGAGGGTAAGCTAAGGTTCTACTTGTTCGTTGAGGAGCAGGTGCAAGAAGAGAGGGTAAGATTTGAAGTGGATGAAGATGAGAAGGTCGTACATTTCGATGATAGTTTTGCAGAAGCTCTTGATGTTACTTTCAGTGCTCAAGAAGTTGTTATCAACCCTGATAACAATTCTGATTTTCATGACAGCAGTCATTCTTTTGAGCGTAACCATGATTTAAATGTTATGGCACATGAGGAGAATGTTGTAGAAGGGACTCCTAATGTTGGCATGCAAGCTATGAGTGTCAAACACGAGGAATGCATGGAGAATACAAGCCATAACAGTTTTGATTTTTGTGACAGCAGTTTGATATCTTTGCATCAGCATGAGATAACCGCCATTACATATGAGGATGATGGTTGTGAGGGGTTGTCTAATGTTGATACTCAAGCTGTGGGTCTTAATGATGCATTATGTGTTGTGGATTCATGCCACAACAAGACTGATTTTATAGACCAGACCATGGAAGATAAATCAGAAAATTTGTTTATTGGAGAATGGTCCTAGGATAGCTCTTTGGATGAACAAGCATCTACTTTGGAAGAAGTGTGCGATGATAATATCAAATCAGCAGTTTCTAACATGCCAATTGAGCCATCCTATGAGGTACATAACAGCAGTACCATTGTTGATGATGCGTGCAAAATTGATGGCACACATGATGATGGTTACCCAACAGTGAGTGATGATGATTCAACCTCTTATCATAGTGTTGATTTCAAATCAAAAGATTTGTGTAGAGATGTTTTGACACAGGGGTATCATCAATTGTCAGGGCAATTGAAGGTAAATGACAGTATGATTGCCACCGCCTTAGAGCATTCTGATGTTGCTCAGCAGATGTTGGCAAATTATTGTTGGAGTACTCCTGAGACAGATGAGCACTGTGATAATGGACTTTCCCTCGTAGAGTTTTAGGCACTTAGAGATGTAGTTGGGGTAATGAAGAATAATTACCTACAACTATTATTAGATAGAGATCATATTCTCATGTTTGATGGTATCTATTATGATGCTCTAAAAAGGAAGGAAGAGGAGGTTGATGAACTCACCTATGAGCTTGAGGTCACCACAGATTCTTTGTAGAGCGCTCAAACAACCCTTCAAGAGTCTAAGTCACAGATAGAAGAGCTTACTGTGAAGTTGAGATTGGCGCAGTCTTCACCATTTACAAATACAGTTTAGATTTCTATGGTAGCAGTTGGTGATGAGCATACATCCACGGATTGTGGTAATGAGTATGTGGAGGATGTGGCAACGCCCATTACATATATAGGTGTAGGTGACATAGATGGGATGGGTGCATTGGTTGAGAGTAGCAGAGAACCATATGTTGCATCAGGTGTCTCTGAGGATAGTCCCATTTCAGATGATGTAGACAAGGTTATTGATAGCTCTTGTGGTGAAGTAGAGGATTCTCCAGAGTTGTGTGGTGGAACACTACGCTGTTCCATCTTTTTTACAGGAGTTATGTAGGGCATCATCTAGTGGGGAGTTTAGTACTCATGTTGATTTGTTTCCCTCCCTTGGAAGCAAATCAGAGATTTCATCCCATGCAGCTGATTTTGATCGACAGCCTATTGAGCTACAAAGATGGAGGGATCAGCTGAAGGTTATAGGAGAGAAGGTTGATTCAACCTTATCTCATTTTGATTGCACTCATAAGTATGTTGAGTACCTCCTTTGGACAACAGAGTTTGAGGAGAAACGGTATGGGGTCTCGACTGGTACTCACATTCATGACTTGTGGATTATTAGGAGTGCTTTGGAGGAGATAAAATCATAATATCTCCAATTGTTTCATGATAGAGAGTATGCTATTGGGTACGCAGAGAGGGTTGGAAAAGTATCTACCCAATTAGCCACTCAGGATCAAAGATGTGAGCCACCTTCAAATTTGAGTGATGAGAGTGATGAGGAGTGTATTCCCCATGATTATGATGGTCAACCATTGACGTAGGTAGGTGCATTCTATCTTGACTGCATTGTTAGGAGTGCTGATCACTTCTTTAGTTCGCACACAAATGACTTGATGATGCGTAGGTGTGGATTGGCTCGGGATTTATATCATCCATTGTAGGATGAAGTGTTATCATCTTTGGACGATGGAACTAGAGACTCCAATTGCTCAACTCAGTTGTTTGCAGTGGATTGCTTGCAGGATTAGAGATCAGATTTCCATCATGCTCATATGTATCTGATAGGGTTTGCTACTTCTTGGTCTCAAAAAATTCTATTGGAGATGGGTGGTCTGGGAGGTTGTGGTGTTAGTAGGCATGATGGCTTGGTTAGTTCATTCTGTGGTGATGGAGGAGAGTTATATCATTTCCTTGATTTGGGAGGAGCTACTACATATCTTCCAGCACCTACGAGGGATAGACAACACATCCATAGGAGGTTAGCAAAGGATGGAGAGAGATATTGTATTGCAGACACTTTGAGATATCCTTACCTCTTCATGGCTGATGGATGTGAGTGGCGGTTGTGTTGGAATCCAAGTGGTGATAGGTTCAGCACTATGGTTTGGATGGGTCCCATTGGGTTGCTTCACCACTCTTGGCATGGTGAAGCTGATATCATATTAGTGCAGCGGAAGTCAGAGGATCTTATGCATGGAAGACTTCCATTCTGGGTTTGGGATCCAGGGATATATTGTTGGGCACTTTACAGTTTTCTATGGTATCCTTCTTGTGCATCAAGATTCCAAACAGGGCTTACTAATGAGTATTGCAGCGTGTGCATTGTGCTGATTACATGCAGTTTCATCTTCGTTTCACATGTACATGAGCTGATTTTGATGCACAATCCTTGCATGCATGAGTTAGATAGTTGGTACAATGCTTTACTTTGCGTAGATGAGGGAAGCAAATCAATCCAGTTTCCAAAGTTGCTTCCTCATGAGGTTCTTGCTTCAGAGGCACATGACATTGAGGATGATCTCGGTTATTGTGTTTTGTCAGTTGTACTTATGCTGGTGCTATAGGAGTTAATTAGAGATGCGAGGGACATTTTGTAGGTCTAACCTTGGGACCCAGGTGGAGTGGTGTTTCTTTGCAGTGGAGATTGCTTGGGGACAAGCAATTTCGGGGAGGGCGGATTGTAATGTCCCCTTTTTCATGAGCAACAAAGTTTTCAGGTTTAGCTTATCATCTGACCCTCGTAGGCTAGTGTTGTGGGGTAGAGGGTCTAGTTTGGGCATTCAATGAGCTCTCTAGGTGGCAGTTTGTAGTGTTTAGCTCTCCAGACCCTTGGCATTTTTAGAGGCGATGCTATTAGAGGTTTTTGGCTCCGTTTTGATGCACTTACTATTTATAGTAAGTTAGTTGACTGATAGAGGCCAACCTTACTATTTTTGGTAAGGCACCTGGTTGGGTAGAGGATTCAATACGTTACCTCTTGGCACTAACAAAATCAAGAAATAATGATTATTGAGGGAGTTATGTAATTTTAATTATTTAAAAGTGCATATAATAATGTTAAGCTGATTTTATAATAAGGGGGCATTAATGATATAAAGTTAAATTATAAAGTAACTTTGGAATGGTTGCCGAAGTGATAATATATTATAAAGTCAAATCAAAAGCAAACATTATTATATATT
>VDFB02308499.1:17500-26256 GCA_007258455.2 Sequoia sempervirens | reverse complement strand
ATTAACTAAGGATTCTGCATTCGATTGGACAGAGGCCTGTGAAAAATCTTTCCTACAGCTAAAGGACTTGCTTACTAAAGCCCCTGTTCTTCAAGGTCCAAAGTGGACTCTACCTTTTCACATACATGGAGACGCTTTTGATTTTGGTATAGGGACAGTCTTAGCCCAAAAAGAAAATTCAATTAAGCATGCTATCTATTTTATCAGCAAAAATCTTCAAGGTTCTGAGCTAAACTACACTGTTACAGAAAAGGAGTTGCTAGCAGTAGTGTATGCTTTGAATAAATTTAGGCATTATATCACAGGTTATCAGATATTTGTCCATACCGATCATGTAGCAATCAGGTATCTGATGAACAAGCCTGCCATCTCTGGTAGGTTGGCAAGATGGCTCCTGTTGTTGCAAGAATTTGACATTACAATCATTGATAAACCAAGAAGAGCTAATGTTGTGGCTGATTTTTTATCAAGGCTTCAAACAACTGCGCCTGCTGAACAAGAAGTCATTGATAATAGGTTCCCTGGTGAACACCTGTTTTCCATTACTGCACACACTCCATGGTATGCAGACATTGCCAATTATCTAGCAGCAAGTAGAATACCAGCTCACTTCTCCCCAAAAGAAAAGAAACTGTTAATTGAGAAAAGTTTTAACTTTTCATGGATTGCAAATTGTCTGTTTTACACAGGACCTTATCAAGTTATGCGAAGATGTGTAAGAGATATGAGACTTATGATATCTTGCATGCTTGCCATGATGAACCATGTAGGGGACATTTTGCAGACAAGAGAACATCAATGAAGGTTCTTACAACAAGATATTATTGGCCAACATTACACAAGGATGCTATAGCTTATACAAGGAAATGTGATAGATGCCAATGTATGGAAAGACCAACCAGGTCAGATGAAATGCCACTGTATCCATAGGTAATAGTCACCCCCTTTGATAAATGGGGAATGGATTTTGTTGGACCAAGTGATCCACCATCAAATGGCAAGTCATACATTCTGGTTTGCACGGATTATGTAACAAAGTGGGTTGAAGTAAAGGCAATGACTCATGCTCGTGATAATAAGGTTGTTGAATTTCTGTATGAGCAAATTTTTACTAGATTTGGAGTTCCTAGAGAGCTTGTAACTGATCAGGGAGCTCAGTTCACGTCCAATTTGATCACTGCACTAATGAATGACTATAAAATCAAGCATAGGAAGTCCAGCCCCTATCACCCTCAAGCCAATGGTCAGACGGAGGTTACAAACAGGGAAATTGAGGCAATCCTAACAAAGACAGTGCAGCTTCATAGGAAAGATTGGAGCAGTAGACTTCCTGAAGCAGTCTAGGCCTACAAAACTACATGGAAGACAACAACTGGGTTTACACCTTTTGAACTGCTTTATGGGAAAACAGCCATGTTGCCCATTGAATTTGAACATAAAACTTTGAGGATAGCTCTCGAACTCAATATAGACATTTTTGAAGCACAAAAGGAATGTCTCCTGCAGCTTAATGCCTTGGACGAAATGAGAAAAGCTGCCCTGCAACATATAGAAGCTATCTAACATCAAAGGAAGAAGTGGCACGATCAACACATCAAAACTAAGCAATTCTCTGCTGGTGATTGGGCTCTGCTATATGATTCCAGATATCAAGAAAACCAAGGTAAGCTCACAACTCGCTGGCTCGATCCCTATGAAGTTGAGAATATGTTTGACAACGAATCAGTATAGCTGGCCACAATTGATCCAGTCCGTTTCAAATTGTTAGTTAATGGACACTGACTGCGGTTATATCATAAGCCGACATCAAAGGAAGAGTTCCTGAAAAAGTTTTTTTCGACTGGTCTTCTTGCAGCAAAAGGCTTAGGCCTTTTTCCTGCAGCTTCTCTTTAAGTATTGTGTTGACCGCCCATAATAAAGTTTTCTTTTTAAAAAAAAAGAAAACCACTTTTCTCCATTTTTTTTCATCTATCACATCATTCATTCCTTTATCTGCCACGTCATCCATATTGCCATTTCGCCTCATTCATGCATTCAATCTCCCAACTATCATTTCATGATACGCTGTTGTCCTTTACGACATGCCCGAGAACTGAATTCAAGGTACTTGAAATCTTTTCATTATCGCATAATTTATTCTTTTCGTTTATTCATTAATTGTAATGTATATATCAGCCGTAATTGCATGCTTTAATCTTATCACCTTGCACATGTGAGGACACATGTCGAATGCTAAGTAGGGGGCTGGGGTATTCTAATTTGATATTTTCCTGTGCCAAATTTACGTTTGCCAAAATAGCTATGTTCTTGTACTTTCTAAAGTACGATTGTGAAGCCATATCCTAAGAACAAGTTAACTACTTAGTTTAAGTAGTTATTAAAATTATTTTATGCAAATGTCTAGTTGTTATTCTTGGTAAGGAAAAGGAAGTGCAGTAAGGAAGAAGAGTCTTTTTCAAGCTTTCAACATTAATCTGAGTTTTTGTTTTAAATTTTTTTTATCATGGGTGGCCAACTGGTAAGGCACGAGCCTGTGGCTCATGAGGCGTTGATACAGGATCCTCAGTTAATGCAAGCATTCGCTAATTATGGATGGTTAAATTATTTCTTGAGAATTGATTCTTTTGATGAAGAGGCTGCAGGCGAATTCTTGAGAACATTTTCAGAAAATGAGGCTACAGTATGGGGCTTAGCTGTGGCTGTGATAGATGAGAGAATTGTAGAAGTTACTGGATTATCGGCAGTTGGTGAAAATTTTCCTGTTGGAAGGGATGTTGTCTCTGCTAGGGCAGAGTTTATCCTACCGGTTGATGGGCCTTTAGAAATCTCAAAGCAAGGGTGCAAAAGAATGTCCCTGCCTTATCCATACTCTGAATACGCCATCTTTATTATCAAGTATTTAACTTGTGAAGGGTGCTTCTCTTACTTACATTCATATCATTTCAAATTGTTAAGTCACATGAGACATGGAGTGGTAGTGAATGTTCTGAATTTCTTGTTAAACCTTTTGCAAAGTAGTGCACATGAAACCCAGAAGGGTAAAGGAAACTCTGTCACACATCATGCCCTAATAAAACTTTTGACTGAGCAATCTTTAAGGGATGTTTCACCTCTTTCCTGGAATGAGTTTGCTGCCCGAAAAGGTCTTCAACCGCCTGAACCCCCTAGGGCACTACCTACGCAGCCTAGAAGAAAGAAAATGAGAATTGAGTCCACAAGTACAGAAACAGAACAAGAATTCGCTGCTCCTGTAGCACCCACTCCTGCAGCTTCTATACCAACGTCCTCTACCGGTGTGCAAACAAGGTCTACCGCTGGGAGAGAAAAAGGAAAGACAATTGTAGGTGAGTCATCTAGGGTAAGGCAGACCCCTGAGTCGGACCCACATACTCAAAAACAAAAACTTTTTGCCTCATCCCCTCCTGCGAAGTCTTCGCCTGTCTCTGTCTCTCCTGCAGCAACACTCGTTAATACTCCAATATCTTCTTCCCTTGCCGAGTCTGGATCTTCAAGACCAACTAGGAAGAGGACTGCTAAGGAAGCATCCTTTGCTGTTGCTCCTTCTGAAAAACTACCAAGAAGTTCATTGAGAAAATAGTCTAAGCCTGCTACAACCTCTGTTCAAACAGAAACTATCATAATATTGGAGGACTTTGCTGAATTAGGTCATGATAACTCCCTGGGTATGTCTGCAAATGTTCCACAAAGTTCCTCTGTTGTTCCTGAGGTAGCACAACCTAGTAATGTTGATAAAGGGAAAATGCTGAGTCTGGATGACTTGGCTTGTGCGGCTGAGAAAATTTCTGAGGAAGAACAATCTTCTCCCATGCAGCAACAAGGTTTCATCCTGCAGCAAGAGGATTTTGTCTTACAGCAAGAAGGTGTGCTTGAACTGCCTGAAACCCCTTATGATAATCCATTGCCCACTAAAGTTTGCACAGATTTAGTTGTGTACAAAAGGACTCTACTGATTGCATACTTGGAATTTTTGAAAGTTAATTGGAAGCCTGTGTCATTCCAGACTTTATGTTTTCGCCATTTCGCCAAAACTGAAGTCCAACAAAGTTTATGGGAAGAGGAAAAGAAAAAGCTACAAAGGGAAATTGAAAGGAAAAAGCAAGAATTCAAGATATGCAGAAGAAAATGGATGAAATGATGGAAATAACTGGAAAAATAATGGAGTGTAGGCTGCCACCCAAAGTATATGCAATGTGCCTCAAGGAACAGTTTCTTTGGTTCAAACTAATGAGGATCTCCAGAAATTTGGATCCCGATATTGAAACAGCCAAGGAATTCTATGATGCCTATGAAGTGGCCCCTAATTGGTTGAAAAACTCCATGTGTGAACTTTATTTACATGGTTATTTAATTCCTACAGAAACTGAATGGAACCCACTCCTTTATATAGGTGATATCCATCTAAGAGCACTTATGTCTTGGGCTGCAAATGAGGTCAATTATGGGAGACAATTGGAAACATATGAAGAAGCAGAAAGAGATGAACCTATTCTTCTAAGAGCTAAGAGTTCAGACCCACACACAATTTTAAGAACCTGGCTTAAAGTTACTTATGGATCAAATCACCCTCAGGAAAGAGAGAAATTTTTTGACATTAGACAACAGGTATACAGTGAGTTCAAAGAGCAGAAATATATATTCTGGAAACTCGCCTCTTCCAGGATTGAGGCAAGGTGGGAGAAATTGATGGTTGGTCTAAGAAAGACAGAGCCTCACAGCCCTTTGAACTTCACAGCAGCACTCATGAGAACAGAAAGGTACATGCAACTAGGTTTGCAAAGTAGATTTGAATTATGGATGCCACTGACCTTCCAACCCCCAGTTTTAATGTGGCCGCTCTATCCCTACCAAGCCAAGGAAATCAATGAAGAAATAGAAAACCGCAGATTTGAAAGATGGAAGTTTACCCGAGGTTTTTACTTCAAGTTTGGAACTTCGCTACAGGGTCATGTTGCTCCAACAAATTTCAGGGAAATAACAAGGAAAGTCAATGCTAGAGGACCAACATTACAATAAGTAGGGGGCATAATGATGAGCCTTAAATATGCTCATAGTTTGAAACTTTTGATACTCTTACTTTTGTTATTAATAGTTGTTTAAACCTGTTGATTAAAGACTTTTTAGGTGGTATCCTGTAGCAACGAATTCCATATTCCTGTAGCTTGACAACTTTATTAATTACCTTTTTGGCCTCCCGCATGGCTGATGTATGCTTATAATTTTGGATAATGGAATAGGATTAACGTGTGATTAATGAATGGATGTCGTGTCACTTGTGTGTATGCTTTCCTTCGCCTCTGTCACTTATTGTAGGTTGTTGGAGGGAGCAGAAGTTGATCAAGCGCAAAGAATCTCGGCTCTGTTGAAGAAGTTGTTCCAGTAATAACTCTTTGACCGAATCTTTGGGAAGGAGCTTAAACGGTCCTTTGATCTAGGGAGTGTGTAATGCTATATTCTCTCTGGGTCGCGTCGAGTAGATAGACTTTCATTTATGAATATCTGTTATGCGGATTCATAATGTATTTATGATCACAACTCCCTCTGTTAGTTAGTTAGTTGCCTTTTTCATTTAAATAATCGTTCCTCCTGCGTGAGTGAACGGGGATGAAACAGTATGTATTAAAATTAAGTTGAATAAGCAATAGAGTTTTGTGTTAAGTTTTATTTTTCAAACAGAGTAATCGATGTATCCTGGTTCTGAGTATGAATAAAATTCGATGAAGCTTTGAGTCAACTTCTTGTGTAATCTAGTTGATGCTTGCTAAGGGGGCCCACTTAGTAAGTATTATGTAGCAAGTTGTTGTGGTTAACTGTTCATTTCATGTTGATTACTAGTTAGAATCTATTTCTGTAGATTTCAATGCAAACTCAGCCTTGTATTGTTCCTGCAGCATCGGGAATCCATCCCTGTGTCTGTTCTTGCAGCATAAGGCCAATTCACAGTTTGTCCTTTAATAAAAGTTGCTATGATTTTTGTTTTAGCTGAGTTGTGTTTGAGTTAAAAAGCTTTACGTTGCACTTCTTTTAAACATTTTTTTTCTATAGATGGTGACTGGAAACTAGTTCTTAGTGCACATACCGTGCTGCTCCATTTCAAGTATACGACCCCTGGTTTGACAAAGTAAATGAACGACCATGAGAAGATGTTAGTCGCCTATTGGAATGTCCAATTCCCAGGTTTAGTTCTGCTGTGACTTTTATATCCTTTTGTAGGCGTGACCAATGTATTTGACTGACTCACAAATTACACAACCCTAGGTTAGAAATGGCTATACTTTTTGAGTCCCCACTTGGATTTCTCCAAACATTGAGACAAAGCGAACAATTAGAGATTTGGTGACATTGGCTCCCCTCCATGGCAGACACTTCTTGTGACCACCAAATCTAAAAATCCTAAAGATTCAGAGACCTTAAGGAATTTTTCTATGTCTACTTTGAATAGTACACATGTGGGGCGGCTTCAGAACGATTGTTCTTACACCAACGAGTATTAAGGATTTTGGCCTTTAAGCAAGGGGTTGTAGTAGGGACATCCGGTTTAGGGGATACTATAATAAACTCCGTCAACGGGTATCCCAACCCTTAGAACAAGGGTTTTATGCATCTTAAAGATACTGGGGGAGAGCTATCATGTACCGCTTCCCATTAATTGCAAACTCTCCTTGCAATCACAAATTTATATAGTGGGTGATTTTAGACAACCAATGTCAATAGAATTCTTTTGATTCTCAAGATCGCTGAGAGGTGCGAGAGAACTGCATACGCATTCAAATGACACAAATTGCAAAAAATCACAAAACAATGAATGCACAAATTCTTTTTAAACCCAAAGTAAAGATGAATTCTTTTTAAAGCACCAAGCTAAATGTGAGATTGTCTTGTTCAATTTTAGCCCAAAATCAAAGTCTAGTAAGTTCCTAATGTTCAATTTTAATCCAACTTGGACAAAGTTTGTGTTGTTTGTTAATTTTAAGCCCAAAATAACTCTAGTTGGTCCTAAAATAGAAAATGAAAAGTAGAAGTGGAAAGCCTAAGCTATTACAATGAGCATTAAAAAATGCTTTTAGGTCTCCAAGTCAAATTTTCTCCTTTTCCTACAAAGGTGACGCTTGGCAACAAAGGCAACACTCTGCAACTAGAAAATGTGACATTGAAAATGAAGGCGATGCTCTGTTTAAAAGCAAAGGTGACGCTCTGCAAAGGACAGAGAGTGCATATGTGGCACAAAATCAATGGCGACGCTCTGTCAAAAGTAGAATTTAGACAGAAAATATAGGAGATAAAGGCAGTGTTGCAGCAAGTGCGATGTGATAGGAGTGAGCAAAAGCAACGCAACATGGTGAAGGTGGCATTGGAGATAAAGGAAACACTCTGCAAGCAAGTGAATGCGACGCTATAAGCAAAGGTGACACTGTATCAGTCAAATGTGGAATTGCTCTCCTGTAGGTGCAAAAAAATAGAAATTTCAAGAAAAATTCATCAAAATAAAATGGTCAACCCTCCTAGTGCCAAAATGTGAACACTAAACCTACAACAAGCTAACACAAGATCAACAAACACTTGTTAAACATGTTAGAAAACCAAATCTAGTATTCCCTATAAAATTCTTAGCTAAATCAAAGAGAAAACATGAAAATGAGAGCATACTACCAAAAGATAACATGAAATCTAATTGAAATAGCTAAACCTTCATCCCATAGGTGGAGTGGTGCTCCTTTGATGTGAAAAGAAGCCCTTTCCCAATCCCTTTGATAAGCTTTGATGATCTTGATGATCCAAAGTGTGATATTGACTCCAAATAGCGATAAAACTTAGCTAAAATGATGATAATGATGAAGTGTTATGAAGTGAAATGCCTATAGTAAGAATGCATGAAGTTGTGGATCCATATTGCGAAGAGAATGCTTCTATTTATAAAACTCAAGGGTTGATAAATGAAAGAAATTGGTGAATGTGGGATAAAATGGGAGCCAATAGGAATGTGACACTTGTCACAATCCTATTGGGTGAGAGTGGAGCACATTTTGGGAAATGTGTTCAAGAAATGGGGATGTAGGAGGAATAAATGCATATGGTTGAGGATTTGAAAGGTTGTAAGAAGAATTGAATGAATGTGGTTGGAGATGTGAGAGGATGTAAGAGAAGTTATTGAGGATGTGATAGGTTTTTGAAACCTTTGGAGTGAAATTAAATGAGGAGGTGGTTGGGAGGAATATTCCTTGGAATATGCCATTGTGAGGATAAATAGAGGAATTATTTAATTAAAAGAAATGAATTTCATGTGCAACCTGGTTAGTTGACAATGGGTTGATTTAACTCTTGAGAAGTTAAAAGCTAGAGGATTTATTAATAATGTTTAGAACATGATTTATGATTAATTAATTGGAATGGATTAGGGGATTGTGACATTTGATTTGATTTATTTAATCAAATGAGATGACTTAGGGGGATTTAATTAAATATGATGAATATTAGTTAGAAAAAGGGTGAATTAATCTAATAAATTTAATCATTTGATTAATAGTTGAATTTGCTTATTTGAACTAAATAATGTTGATTATTTAATTAACTAATTAGTTCGAGGTGATTTAGGAAGAAATTATGTTAATTTATTAGAATTAGATGCATAGTATCAATCAAGACTTTTTAAGTGTCTACAACCACACAACCATGTTTATATGTTGTAGTTTCATTGTTGACATTAGTGCTCTATTCTAGGGATTTATACTAAAATAATA